>CAJHQP010001095.1:0-132366 GCA_905132765.1 Moricandia arvensis
CATTCAGCTCCAGTTCAGCTAATGGTTCAGTCATGGTTGCATCAAGATTGATCCGCACCCGAAACCAATTCAATTTGTTATTGATAATTGTAGTAAAAATGTATAACTCAGAACAATTGGTAGAACTGTGAATAACTGTGAAAAACTCAGAACAATTGGTATAACTTTGGATAACTGTTGTCAGTTTGTTGAGTTTGTTCCATTGTTTTGGATCACGTCAGCATATATTTTAAATTCAAAGACCACATGTTTAGTATAAATCGGAAGACATTAGTGGAGGATATGACTTTGTCAATGATAGAAGATAGGATGATGTATAAGAAGCTTTAGTTGGATGAACGTAATGAAAAACTTGAAATGAGCTACAATTTTATGGTGGTAGGATGTGAGAAACCTTTAACTATTGTTGATGATGAGGTTCTTTTTGTTTACTTAACATCTACCGATAAACAGAACCGACTATGTCTTTTGCTTGTGGAGACTAGTGGAAGATCAGAACAGCTAGGAAAACTCTCGAGAGTGGGGAAAAGTTAAGTTCGTATGAACTACGAAGACTTGAAGCCATTAAAGTATGAAACTGGGCCTAATGCCATAACTTTGTACGTAGAAGACAAGCAGGGGAATAATGAGCTGATAAATACTAGTATGGAGACGGATACCGATGTGGAGATGGATACTTCTGTGGAGACTGATATGTGGAGATGGATACTTCTGTGGAGACTGATATGTGGAGATGGATACCGCTATAGAGACTGACACCGTTGTTCCAAACGCTGATAAGTATGTTGAATAGCCACCTGCCGTAGAATCTAGTAAGTATGTAGAGGAATGGGTGATGGTTTGAGTTTGAGTAAGCATGACGAATTTCCACGTAAGAAGACAATTCAGGAGATGGTCGATAAAGCTATGTTTAGTGAATAATTTCATTATCTCACTAAAAAGTTGGATCATAGACGATTGGTGGTAAATGTTCACAAGTTAACTGTAAATGAGGATTACGAGCTGCAACGATTCCTGAGACATAAATTTTCTCGATCAGAAGCTAAACGAAGATGCATACATGCTCTCAGACTAGTCAAAGTAAAACCAACTATAAGAGAAGAGGGATAGTAGAACTAGTCTCATATTTTTGGAATGAGGAATACCCATGAGACTTGGAATATACAGTTCCGAAAGTTATTCAGGGTCTTGTTAAGTTTAAACTTGGTGTCATTATCTCATACCCCACAGTATTGCGAGGAAAAAATCAGGTGTTTTCTGATACATGTGGTAGTCAGAAGATAGCTACAAGATGTTTTTTTTGCTATTTTTACATGTTAGAGCAAGTTAATCTGGGAACAAAAACCAGTGTGAAATTGGATGAGGCATGCAAATTCAAATACCTCTTCATGGCTTTGGGAGCTTGCATTGAAGGGTTTGCAGTCATGAGGAAAATGATAGTTGTGGATGCGACATGGCTGAGGAACGGATATGGTGGTGTTCTAGTTTTTGCCAAAGCTCAAGATCCTAATCGTCACCATTATCCACTTGTGTTTGCAGTACTAGATGGAGAGAGTCATGCAAGTTGGACTTGTTTTTTTGAGAGGCTGAAAACGGTTATACCAGACTCTTCTAAACTGATTTTCATGAGTGACAGAAATCAAAGCCTGATCTTCATTATAGCAAACGTGTTTCCACAGGTTCGCCATGGTCATTGTTTATGGAATTTGAAGGAAAGTGTGAAAGGGAATGTTTGTAACGTAAAAAGAATGTAGTTGGACATAGATTCATGGAGTTGCGCATGTATTACAGGTGGCTGACTTCAACTCTGCTCACTAGCCATTTAAGAAAATATATCCTTCAGCGTACAAGTATGTGGAGGAGCATACTGAAAAATACACATGGGCAAGGGTGTTTTTTCCACGTGTCATGTACAACTTGGACACAAGCAACAATGTTAAATCAATGAACAAAGTGTTTAAAGAGCCAAGGAGGTGGGCCTGAATACCAATGTTGGATACAATCATGAGGACATTCTCAGATTGGTTTAATCAACATCGGAAGGATGCCATTTTTGGATCAATCGATACTAAACTGGTTCCTTTGGTGTAGAACAACTTGCACGCTCTATGGGTTGATACACGATCAATACCTATACGTGAGCTTAATAGTTATGACTTGAGTACGAGATCACCGACACTGATGGGAAGATGTTTTTGGTGAAATCGGTTGCAGAAACTTGTACTTGCAAGGTGTTTGATTATGAAAATTATCCTTGTCTGCATGGACTGGCTGCTTACATATATTTCAGTAAGAATGTTGATGACAGCTGTGGCAGGCGCCGTGATATCCAGATAGAATATCATGAGCTGTGCTCAAAATACTACTAGGCAGAACTGTGGGCATTTTCTTATTACATGACACTTTATGTTGTTCCGAACATGTCTGATTGGAATGTACTGGATCACATCAACAAGATGCAGTTCATACCTCCGGACCGCATCAAGCGGAAGGGAAGAAAAAGAGTTAAAAGGCATCCATCGGTTGGAGCCACATAAACAAACACATAACAAAGGCGGCGAACGCAAAAATATGGTTTCAATTGGTTGTTATTTGTAAATGGTAGTTGCCACCCATAATGAATTTCGCTCTGTACTCTGTTCTATGATTTGGAAAACTGTGTAAAACTTGATTATCTACTTTGTAAAACTGCATTTTATTCTTGTAATGACATTAGTATTATCTATATCAAAACTTGGTTGTCATAATTTTACATATTATTTTTACACTCTAACTTAAATTCTAACAAACGTAATAAATATTTTAATAAAAATTAGAAAAACTTTTAATATCTCCATTATAAGACCTTGTAATTTCAATCACATTTTCTTAATGAAGAACAACTTAGAAGGGAGATTTTTAAGAAATATTTTTTTTCTAAAAGATTTTTGCACAAAAAAAGATGACTAACATGTTAAAGTACTAAAATTGAAAGTAAAACTATAAAAAAATTGAAACGATTGGTAACACTTAATAAATTAGAAACGCCAAAAGTATAACTATGAGCAAAATTCGTAACACAAGTATCTAGTTGATACGTACTCAAATTATCTTAGAGCTACTGATTACTCTCCCAAATAAGAGGTTTAGCTGCATTACTTAGAGATCAAATCCACAAAGAGCGAGGGTACACAATACATTTAATAACCAACTTAGTCAAGCTAGACAATTAATAAGACTTCAGAATAAGTAAATCATGATATAGTTCATTTGTTAATAAGTAAGGAAAATATCTAGATCTAGGGTTCCTAGGTAAGGAAATATAATGGATATAAACCAAGAGGTTTTCAGTCATAGAACATGAATTCAATTAGTAAAGATACTATCAGTCATATCTATTTATGTCTAAGCTCAGTGTCTACAACTTTAGTGTGCAAATTCGTAATGATCATCTAAGCTTAGAGTCTACAAGTTTTGTATGCAAACGGCATCAATCGATGGCTTTCTTAGTCAAGCATTAAACGACCAGATTTGATTGGATCACTTAGAATCACTAAACTATTCTCTCGATTGTCCCTAGTAATTTAAGCTCAACATGATTTGTTAAGGTAATGATCCTACTCTCGCAGTGTCAATTATCCTAAGATCAAGGTTCTAGTTAGCTAAACACAAGAAATAAGTACAATTTTATTGATAGATCTAATCATCACCCTAGCAATTCTATTTTTTTGCTAACCCATCAAAACTTTAATAAACCATAAATCTAACAAGGTGACTACTCACGCATAGCTAAGTTGAACATAATCATAAACATGAAATATTGCATAAGATATAGAACATGGATAGAAACTAGGGTTCCAATACAAAGCTCGAAGAAGTTTTGATCTTCTCCCCAAAAACCCTATACTACTATGTTTGTTATGAAAAGTATCAAAGCTTGCAAAAAGTCTCCGAAGTTGTTTCTTGCATAAATCACTAGCAAATACCATATAAACTAAGTAAAACACATCCAGGGGAAATCTTGTACTTTCTATGACTTGGGCTTCAAGTCGGATACTTTATGAATTGGGATTCTGCGCGTTGACTATCGATCGACAGCAAGAATGTGTTGTCGATTGACGCAATAGTCTGTCTCGACTCGTACTTTGCTGAATTTGAAAAGCTATGGGGTTCCTCTCTCTCTCTCTCTCTCTCTGAGCTCCAGAAAGCCTCATAATCTCTATTATGCTCCAAAATGTACCTGGAACTGAAAAGACTCTAAAATATATCATAGAAACACATAACATACTCCAAATAGGGCCTGTAAAATGGTCTACAACATGTAAATATTAGGACATATCGACTCTCCGAGACTTAACCTTTTGTTTGTCCTCAAGCAAAGTAAGGGTAAACCTGTGGAAGAGGTTTGAAAAACATGAACTCATAAAATCTCTAGCTTATCATTATCACCTTTACTATGTTGCAGCCACATCTAACAAGTGTCAACCTTAGAGAAACTTTATATACTTTATCCTAGTATAACAATTAAATCCATTCTACCAACAACTTAACATATACTAGCTTGACTTCCCCCTCTACTAACATCATTTCTTGCATAAAATAAAAGTGCAAACTTTAACCTTGGGAGTTTCGATCAAGGGACATATGGAATCTTACCCCTACAAGTATATGAACACATATGGAGTCTTCTCTGATCCCTTTCTTCCTTTTTTCTCTCTTTTTGAATCTCTTTTTAATTTTATTTTATAAGTCCAATGAATCAAAGATGATGATACAATTTATCTTGTTCATCTTTGTTTTTCTTTTCGCTTTTTTGATTTTTATTTTTATTTTTGATAAAGCGTAGGTGAATAATGGGGTCACATGTAATTTAGATATCCCTCGCTTCCACAATGTGTGATCATTCCTTTCTAAATTAGAATAATGGGGTCACAAGTAATTTACATACCCATCTACATCTTTCAGGAAATCATCTCAATCTTTTATTTTTTATAGATGCAGAAGAGAGATAGAGATGGGAATCAGAAGCACACAAACTTTTACCTTCCAGACTTGCAAGAGGAATCCGATCCAATGTATGCCAAACCCCAAAGCAAGCAAATAAGTCAAATTAGGTTGGAGGTTAGCTTTGGTTCCTTCAAACTTTCTAAGAACGTGTGATATAGTGGCAGGATGATCCACTTTGGTATCTCTAGTACTCTTTACAATCAACAAATCTAGAATATTGGTATAGAATGGTTAGACAATTGTAAAATCCCCCTTGCTCTAGTGGTTTGACCTAGGGTTCATTAACGCTTCTACATAAGGAAGTCTGAGTTTCAATCCCCGGAAAAGGCAGAATTATGTGAATTAAGAGAGAAAAAGCTTACAAGAGATCTGCAGCATGGCGCAAGGAGTACTGTCAAGTGTGGATCCCATAGGGCGGCTCAGGTGATGCAGTCAGGCGTGAATCCTTATACGGCAAGTAGAATTATCGGCTGTAGAATCGTCTGTAATATTTCTCATAATTGTAATAACATAATTATCCAGCGTTAAAAAAAAGAATGGTTACATAATAAGTAAAATTTAAATATGATCATAATCCTTTTCTTGACTCAATAAAACACATAAGAATAAAACTCCAAAATAAAAAGAAATATCAGTAAACCTCCCCCAGACTTAAACAACATTGTCCCCAGTGTTATCTCGTCTCGTTCAGGTGGAAAAAATTAAAACATAAGGAAAAGTAATGAGGATATTCGAAAATACCAGACTCTGTTATGAGTGTCGATCGATGGTAGTGTATTGATGTCGACCGATGGTAATCGGTATCAACTGATGATTGTGATCCATCATCGACCGATGGTTTGGTTCTCGATCTTCCTGTTCTTTTTTACTGCAAATAAAGAAAAATATGAAAATTAGTAAATTATGAAAACAAAATAAATTTAAATCATACCTAATAGTAGGTTGTCTCCCACTCAACGCTTGGTTATAGTCTTTAACTTGAAGTTTAGCACTGTTTGGACTAAGATGGGGGTAGATTATCACTTGTTGGAAAACAAGTGTCCACATCGTCTTTGCTCATCTAGAACCAGGCACTAATGAATCTTCTTATGGCTTCTTCACCTCTGGTTCTTTGGTTGTTCATGTTCTCCTTGGTGATCTCAGTTTGACTCATCCTTTCCTGAAGATTGTCAATGCATTTGTGTAACTAACCAATTATGCTATCTGTAGGTATGGATATGTCATCAAATCTCCTAGAGATATCTTCCATCATCATGTCTTGAGATGCATAAAATCCATCAAGTTTATCTTCTAGAAGATTCTTGGTTACCATCCTTTGTCTAAATGGTCCGCGTGAAGCGTTGATCGGTGGTCGAGCTTGTCCTTCGATCGATGTTTCTTTGTCTACTCCATTTGCGTGCTGTCTCTGAATCATCTGATGAGTATATTCCATATCCTCCATGCACGTAGTGAACCATCTAATAATGTTGTCGAATGGGTAATAGATATCATCAGACCTCTTGTTGTAGTCATTCATCTACATCTCTTGGGCTTTTTAGATTCCTTGTACCATGTCATCTACTTCTGCTCTGCTGTATGTTTCTGTCTCTGGCATGGTCCTATCAAAGTTTTATGCATACTCTGACAAAACAAACGAGTGTGTCCAATGATGGTTGCTCTCTGAAGAATATCTCTAATTTCTTCTTTTGACACATTGGTGATTAGGCCATATATAGCTCGTGCATTGCCATATTTGTCTCTGTAGACGTCATACTCATCTCTTTCTTTCCCATAATCAAACACTTCAGGTTCTGATCTGTAACCGGTGAGGTCCTCTATAAGGTGAATGTAGATCGACAATAGCAATGGTGTGTCGATCAATGCTATGTTGTTAGCTGCCCGGTTGTCGTGTTGTTGTTGTCTGAAGAGGTTTCCTGATCAATTGGTCATTGCGAGTATGTCTGCTACATCTTCCCTAGATACATTGAGAATTTTTCTACCAATTGCTCGTGCATATCCTTCTAGATCACACATAATTCCGAACTTATCTGGTCTGAGATAACCATAATCTTCATGAGTATCGATCGATGGTATAAAGCCATCATCGATCGATGTCGCAACCCAAGTTGCATTGGATCCTCTGAAATCTCCAGCTTCCTCTAGCGCAAGAGCACAATACTCAATTGCTTCTTCTTCTAGATAAGATTCATCGTAATCTAGGTTGGTTGTATCATGCCCTAGGTCAGGGTTGTCACCAATTTATGCCAAAGGGTGTGTATCGATCAACTGTTGGTTTGCATCGTCGACCGATGTATTGGGTTGGCTATCGATCGATGCTCCATCGTCATGGTCATTCTCTTGCTCGAAACCGCATAAACATGTGGCCACAAGTCAGGGTTCATGAACCAAATCAATGAGAGAAGTCTTAGTTCTAGTTTGAATAAGCTCATAGTAGTGAATTTGATCAATAAAAGATAGATACAACATGTATGTCTTCATTTCACATACTGCTTCTACCATGTCCATGAAAGCTCTTCCAAGTAGCAAGGATGAATTCTGCTCCACTTGGACTTCCAAGACATGACAGTCTACAGGAATTAGGACATCGCCGATTTGCACTTGGAGGTCTTTGACTATGCCTCATGAATTCAATTTAGAGCAATCCACAAAAGTGAATGAATGACTAGAAGGCTCCACTTTTAAGCTTAGCACCTCTGCCATGGTCCTTGGCATAATGCTTACTAACCGGTATCGCAGAGTGCATGAGGGTAGTCATGTCCCTTGATGTTGCAGGGAACCAAAAACTTCTCAGGGTCACTTTTCTTCTTCTTCAACTTGACCCTCTGCTTTATCTTCTCCCTCAAATGATTAAACATTCTTTCAATGTCCTCATCAGTCTCTTTGGTTTCTCTGAAGAACATCCACAATCTGTGAGTGTAATAAGCTTCCTTTAATGGGATTTCTAAAGGAATTATGAGGACTCTCTTAGCAAAGTTATCCATCTCTTTCTCATTAGCTTCTTTTCTAAGATGTTTAGGGACCTTCTTCTTTTCCCTAGAATGTCCATCCATAGGTTCCTCAATTACCATAGTGATTGGTTTATATGTATGTCTGGGTTTGGGTAGGGTGGGTTTCGAGTGCCTATTATCATATAAAAGACTCACGTCTATGCTTGGCAACCAACATTCTTTCATTTTAAACTGTCGTCGATCGATGGTAGGGTCCGGCTTTCTATCGATGTCCATCTCTTCACACGATTTCATGGATTCTTCAAAAGTACCATTGATATGGTTAACTGCGGATGTCGATCGATGGTTGTTCGAACAGGGTTGGAGAATCTCACGAGTTTCTTCCTCCTAGTGCCTAATTTCTTCCACTTGCCAAAAATTATCATCTATGATGGCATTGAAGTGGTGCTTCTATCCAGCCTCAATCTTTTCCTTGATCTAGGCTTCTCTTCTCCTCACAGCTTCCCTGATCTAGGCTTCCCTTGTCAATCATGGCTTCAATCTTGTTCTCCTAGGTATCTGATGGGGTGTTCGTTAGTAAGAGGCTCCATAGGTTATGTTGTTGTTGTAGGGTCTCTGATGTTGTGATCCTTGGTTGTAGCTATTCCTCTGACCATTGCCATAAGAGTTCATGTCGCTCTGGTTCTCATATCTTTGAAATCCATTTCCAATGTTCACATCCCCTTCTTCACCTTTCTCATTGTTAGATCATGTAGCTTCTACACCTTCTACGAGGCTATATTGCTTCTTCATAAACCTCTGAACACTATCCAACTTGGCTTTTACTTCTTCCATCTGATCATTGGTCAGTGTAGGGACTAATTTCTTCCTCTCATGATCATTGTTATTGGTGTTGTTGCTAGCTGCTAATTCTCTATCAATATGGTAGCCTCTTCTGGAATCCTAGTGCATAAGTTTTCCTCACTGGCTGTGTCTAAAGTCAGCTGGTGTGAAAGCTCAATACCTCTGAAGAAAGTGCAGAGAAGTTGCACTTCATTAAATCAATGGTGTGGGCAATCTCTTCGGTAAGACTTGAATCTGATCTAGGAGTTTTTGAATGACTCTGTAGGCTCATGTGTGAATGAAGCAATTCTGCTCCTCAATTCTTCAGCTTTGGCATCATCAAAAAATTACGCAAGAAGGCATTTTTTTATGTTTGTACAGGATGTAAGATATCATGGTGGTACCTGCTTAAGCCAGTATGAAGCATCTCCAACAAGCGAATACTTGAAAAGTTTGCATAGAATTTAGTCTTCAGAGACTCCATTAGCCTTGATGACAGACAAAAAATCCTCGAATCGCTCCAAATGATCCATAGGGTGGTAATGAGAATGACCACAAAATGGCGTATGTGCCACAAGTGTGAAATAGGCTCGCTTCAGATCATAATCGTTCCTATAGAAAGATGGAGGACGATTAGCAGATCTGTTAGCATAGAATTGATCTAGACGATTGTAGTCAGCCAATGTTTTGGGTTGAGCAGCCTGGGCTTCAGCTCCAGCTTGAGCTACAACAACTTCTTCTGGTTCAGGGAACACAATCCCATGATCATCAATTCTCTGACCTGCTGTGTTAAGAAGATGACCATAAAGGTCATACAAGTCCCCTCTCTCATTTCTGGTCACGATCAGCATATCAACCATCTCTGCTCAGGAATCACCGTCGATCGATATCTCGATATTGGTGTCGGTCGATTTCGGCAAATGAGTGTTGATCGACGAAGAAGTGTTGGCGTCGATCGATGCTTCTCGCCTCTCCTTGCTGATGCTACGTTTGATGGCTACTGGGTCTGAGAAAATTAGTTTTTTTTTCTTTTTTTGCTTCTGAAACTGCTGGGCATGCACCTGAACGACAAAAGAAAAAAAAATTGTAAGTAAACTAAAAAGAAAACATAAACATAACCTGCAAACCAAATCTAATGATGATCCTTGCTCCCCGGCAACGGTGCCAAATTTGTTATGTGTTCAAATTACCCTAGAGCCACTGATAACTCTCTCAAGTAAAAGGTCCATCTGAGTACTTAGGAATCGAATCCACGGAGAGCGAGGGCACACAATAGATTTGATAATCGACTTAGTTAAGCTAGACAATTAATAAGACTTTAGAATAGGTAAATCAAGAAACAGTTGGTTTGTAAACAAGTAAGAAAAATAGTTAGATCTAGGGTTTTTTAGGTGGTGAATTATAATTGATAGAAGCCAAGGTGTTTTCAATTATAGAAAACAAATTCAATTAGAAAAGATATTATAAATTATATCTATCTATGACTAAGCTTAAAGTTTACAACTTTTGTGTGTAAATTCGAAATGATCGTCGAACGATGGTATGCAAACGACATCGATCGATGGCTTTCTTAGTCAAGCATTAAATGACCAAATTTGACTGGTTCACTTAGAATCACTAAACAATTCTCTCGATTGTCCCTAGTAATTTAACAACATGATTTTTTCCAGGTAATGATCCTACTCTAGCAGTGTCAATTATCCTAAGATCAAGGTTCTAATTAGCTATTCTAGAACACAAACAATAAGTACAATTTTATTGATAAATCTAATAATCACCCTAGCAATTTTATTGTTTGGCTAACCCATCAAAACCTTTAATAAACCATAAATCTAACAAGGTGACTACTCAAGCATAGCTAAGTAGAACATAATCATAAACATGAAATATTGCATAAGATATAGAACATGGACAGAAACTAGGGTTCCAATACAAAGCTCAAAGAAGTTTTGATCTTCTCCCCAAAAACCCTATACTACTATGTTTGTTATGAAAAGTATCAAAGCTTGCAAAAAGTCTCAAAAGTCGTTTCTTGCATAAAACACTAGCAAATACCATATAAACTAAGTAAAACACATCCAGGGGCAATCTTGTAATTTCTATGACTTGGGCTTCAAGTCGGATACTTTATGAATTGGGGTTCTGCGCATCGAACTGTCGATCGACAGCAAGAATGTGTCATCAATCGACGCGATAGTCTGTCTCGACTCGTACTTTGCTGAATTTGACCAGCTACGTGGTTTTTCTCTCTCTAAGCTTTAGAAAGCCTCATAATCTCTATTATGCTCTGAAATGTACGTGGACTTGAAAAGACTCTACAACATATCCTAGACACACATAACATACTCCAAATATGGCCTATAATATGGTATAAAACACGTAAATATTAGGAGCTATCACTAGTGTATAACTAAGAACAAATCTTTTGGGGGAAAATGAAAATTTCTTTTGGTAAAAAAATATTCATTTTGTTTTATCAAAAATCTCTCTCTTTTCATCTCAACCACACTGGGGAACATCATCTCACTTTCACATTTTTCTTATTCATCTCTCTACAATTATCTTTGTCTAACTCTAACAAGAACTTTCTCACTTTCTTCTTTTGTTTCCTCGGAATCATAACACATCCGTACGAAAAGAGGAAGCATATGAAGGAGTTGAAGAAGTACAATGACATGCTTGGGTTTGTGGCGGACGCCCAATACGTGATTCCAACCCGCTGTCCTTGTGGGAAGATTCGTCAACGAGGTATCTCCGGATCCGAATTATTCCAAAGATTTTGATACTTTTCCTAGCAGGAAATACTTCACTTGCAAGCACTTTGAGGTAACTCTCAATAACCCTTAACAATATTAGTTTTAATTAATGGGTGACATTACATTAAGCTTATTCCTTGAATTGGTGCGGTTAGTTTTTCGTTCACTTAATACAATTCGCTAGGTAAAATTAAATTGTTTATGCTTTGGTGTTAAAGAT
This sequence comes from Moricandia arvensis, assembly GCA_905132765.1. NCBI lineage: Eukaryota > Viridiplantae > Streptophyta > Magnoliopsida > Brassicales > Brassicaceae > Moricandia > Moricandia arvensis. Next base: position 11,733 of record CAJHQP010001095.1, read on the forward strand.
GGATAGTGCAGCCAAGAGTATTAGGATCTCGGTTTTTATTGACATGAGTGATGTGATGCTAGGGTTATTATCAGGTTTTATGTGAAGAATTATGACATTTCCATCAACCATGGGTCTTCGGAGTGCAGGAAGAGGTTAAGAAGTTAATGATGTGTGTTGAAGAGATGGAAGCTGAGATTGCTCAGCTTAAGGCTAAGCTTAACCGTCTATGAGATGTCGGACCTTTGTAATCTTGTTATTTTATTTCCTCGTCCAAAACTTTGTTGGTCTTGTTGTTTGTTTGTTACGCCTGCAAGTCTATATTTTGTTTGTTTAAGACTTGTAAAAATTTAAAACTTTCTTGGCCTGTCTAAGACTTAAGGTACTCTCTTGTGTTAACTTAATTTATGTCTCATACTCTATGTTGTGTTCTTCTACTAATCTATATATATATACATGACAACTCAAAGGGAAATAGATTAAAATAATGATTAAGGAACCAACATGAGAATAAAGTTACCATATCATAATTTTATCAAGTTCAAAATTCAACAAACCGACATACTATAGAATTCTGCAAGTTGAAACATCTAGAAAAAAGATTCTTAAATGCATAATCCGACATGAAACATCAACAAAAAAAGTTCCTAAATCATGGGTCCTTTCTTCACTTCCTCCTCGATCCTTTATGCTCTTCCTTGAAAAATGACTCAAGTGGGGCCAAACATTTCTTCAAATTTGTCTACTGTCTTCATAACTCTCTTTAGCCGAGCTCCCATTCTTTTAATTTTCTTGATCACATCCTCCAACATCTTCTTCTTTTCTTCCACTTCTTCTTGTGGAGAAACCTGGTATGCCTGGACTACGTGGACTGCATGTTCTGCATTTACTTCTTGGCGGCAACATCTTCTTCATACATATCTTGAAAAAATACTGAATATCCTTCTCTGAGACGCTTAACCCAGCTGTCTACAGCAAGATCAAGTATATTAATGTCGTCCTCCTCTTCAGTGAGATCAGCCAAAAGAGCTTATTCTTCTTCATTTATGGTAGGCAGGATACTGTCAATATCTTGTGACTAGCAACAAAAATTAGGTTAAACCAAACACATAGAAGTTCTCCATAGTTTTACACAGTTTCTACAGTTTTCCATAGTTTTCCAAAAATAGTTATTCCAAATTATCCAGTTTTACCTTACTTAGTTTTCAACTATTAATGAAATTTGTAGGCCAAGAAACACTTACTGTTATCGTATTCAGTTCTCAATTAACTCTTGAAAGAGGAAACCCTCTCATTTCAGTTGCTTTGAACATAGATTGGCACATCCTCAGACAGTATATATCAGCTCTTTCAATTGATTCTCTCAACCTTATTCCCAACTTAGGAATTGTCTCGAAAGCAAGAAGCTACAAAACGAACATTTATAATAAGTTAACTCAACAATAATAATAAGGTGATAATGTACAATTACTTATCTACAATGGAAGACATAAGCCTGGAAGCGGCCATAACTTCTTCTCTTTCACCTACTTTCATGGTGTGAGAGATCTCTTTAACCATGTAATCAAATGAGTATCTCTCCCACAGAAAGGTCTTGTAGGAGTCAAGATCACCCACAACTCTTTGAAAAAAATCCAATACATCTTTGACGCATTTTCCAACTTTTGTTTGTGCGCAAACAACATTTCCTAAAAAGAATAAAACCACCATCTTCAGCCTATCTCTATGGAGTCTCACTGCCACCAAATTTGCTTTCACATCCTCCAACCTTAGTGATTCTCCCTCCTTGAAATGACGCTTCACGAATTTCCTACCACCGATCTCCTTGTAGCTGAAAGGATAGCTGCGACAGTTTAGGCATGATATCAATGTTTATTCCCTCAACCCATAACGGATGGGAATACCATTGGTAATGAACCACACTTTTTTCCTCTTCGAGGTATCAGCATTCCGGAGTAACATCATCCACAATCCCTGAAACTTGTGGTTTGAGTCCTTTTCATGTCGAACAAGTGAAAGAACTGTGGACGCTCCTCAAAAAACCTCCTCTCCGCATTATTTAGCTCCGGTTTCAGCAACTCAAACGTCTCAATAGTGTATACCATGAAATATATTGTCCCTAGATTTACGTGTTTCTTGTACTCCATTTGTTAGGAGAACATCTTTTCTGGTTTGATTGCCGCAGTGGGCTCGACTTCCTGCAAGTTACATTTAGTTCTACATCAGTTATAGCAGTAATACCAAATTGTTCTCCCAAGTTATTCAAGTATTCCCTAGTTTACCAACATATTAATAGTTTTACCATTGTTTCACCATTGTTTCACCAAGTTGTTTGAGTTTTACTTATAGTAAAACATTTACCCATAATTCATAGTTCTAGACTTATTTAATTCTATAGAACAACGAATCAAATTCCAATCTTAATTTGTTATCTCTTCTTCCCCTTTCTCTTCTTCACCATCATCAACACCATCTCGTGATTCCTCCTCGTTGTTTGCATCCCTCCCTCCTTCTTCTTCACCTTCATTCTCCTCATCATAGGCATCCACCTCACCTTCATTTTCTTCTTCATCAGAGACACATGCATCGCCTTCAGTTTCTTCATCAGAGCCACCCTCCTAAACTATGTTCTCTTCATCATTCGTCGCCTGCTTACTTGCGTCATATTCATTGCTGTTAGCCGCTTCTTCTTCGTCGTTCTCTGATTCTTCTTCATCCTCCTCTGATGGTCGACTCGCCAAAGTTGGAGCACATTTTTTCGGTTCAGACCTTTCTTTATCACCAGCCACCGAAGCATCCATGAGGACATCTATCATCTCTGAGAGGACCCAACCTGTCACCGTTGCTGACACATCCGTCGTCTCCGTCATCTTCACAGTCTTTTTCTTCTTTGCGTTTTTCTTCTCTGCTTCTTTCGTTGGAGGAATCATCGGATTCTCCTTCCTCTTACCATGCCTTGTTTCAACCATGACGCGAAATCATTTCACAAAAAAACAAAAAGATTCTGAAAGTGAGATATGAGGAGAAAGATTTCGAAATTGATTTTGTTCTAGGGTTTCTTTGAGAGTGGTTTCCATTGAGAGAGGGGAAAATAGAAAATTGAGGGGAACCGAATTGAGATTATGTTATGAGGGACCGGTTAAGAGTTAATTTTGTCACGGTTAGATTAAAAACAATAGGGTAGCGTTTCAACTCGGGTCGGGCATGACTCATGTATATCCCATGTATAACTCATAAATACCTTAGCTTCCCTAGGGTTTACGGTAATTTTTGTTCTTTCTGAAACAAAAATAAATCAACTTTTTTTCTATTTTATAACGGGTCCTTCAGTGCATGAGATGTAGGGGCATGGAAGATAATGTTCCCATTAAACCATTACTATTTTCAAACTAGATTGTGGAAAAAAATAATCTCTAAAAAATTTTAAAAAGTAACTACAACATCTTGAGACGCTAAACAAAACCGCATCCACAACTCAGGTTTTGTTCTCCAACGACGTTCTGCAACCAAGCTCTCCTAGCTCGAAAACTGCTCAAGGTCGCATTTTATTACTCCGTCGTAGAATCTGTCCATAGCTGCTTTATCTTCCACCAGAGTTTTGTGTCGAACTTCAAATCTGATAGAAAGAAAGTAATTATTGTTGCCAAGCTCATAAACCAATAGGAAAATTTCACAATACGAGAATATCCAGTATTAATTGCGCAGAAAAATGCTTTTTAACGATATGATAGCATTATGAGGTGCGAATTATTATCGCCCACGATAATAGCCCGCCGCGTAAGATAGCATTTTGGTTGTTGTACTGTTACATAGTTTTCATATGAGAGCGGTTTCATATTTATCTAAATATTTTAATATAGCAGTGATTTCTGATATTGATTTTGGTCATCCATTTTACTGATTTTGTTCTTTTAGCTTTTATAATTTCACATTCACATCCCCAAACCCCCATTCATGCAATACTCAAAACCTACTAGCTTATTACCAACCTCATTTAGGTTTATTCACCTAGATTGCTCTAAAAGAACTCATATATTTAAACATAACATATTAGAGTATCTCCATATAAGGAACTTCATTTTGAAGGAAGAACCCACTTAAATAAATGGATGAAGGGATGGTTCTTCAGCGATGGCTTTTTATATATTTTCTTTAATTTTTTACTATTTGTATTTTACTCTTCAATAGTATAATAATTAATATAATCATTTAACTTTCAAAATCAATAAACATACTATTTGATAGATACTAAAATAAAGTATTTTTGAAAAATATAATAATATATAATCACATATAATTAAAAATAGTATAAAATGTTAATAATGTAATTTTAATTAAAATTATTTTAAGAAGCTATAACGTTAAGTATTCAAATATGATATGTAAAACGTTATCAAGCAATTGTGAAACATATATAATTGTAGGGATTAAAGTGAAAAGTGAATTGTATTCCCTAGCTTTACGTGTTTCTTGTACTCTGTTTGATAGGAGAACATCTTTGCTTGTTTGATTGCCTCAATGGACTCAAATTCCTTCAAGTTACGTTTAGTTCTACATCAGTTATAGCAGTAATATCAAATTGTTCTCCCAAGTTATTCAGGTATTCCCCAGTATACCAACATATAAATAGTTTTACCATTGTTTCACCAAGTTGTTTGAGTTTCACTTATTGTAAAAGTTTTACCCGAAATTCATTCAATAGAACTACGAATCAAATTCAAATCTTAATTTGTTATCTCTTCTTCCCCTTTCTCTTCTTCACCATCATCAACACCATCTCGTGATTCCTCCTCGTTGTTTGCATCCCTCTCTCCTTCTTCTTGACCTTCATTCTCCTCATCATAGGCATCCACCTCACCTTCATTTTCTTCTTCATCAGAGACACATGCATCGCCTTCAGTTTCTTCATCAGAGCCACCCTCCTAAACTATGTTCTCTTCATCATTCATCGCTTGATTACTTGCGTCATATTCATTGCTGTTAGCCGCTTCTTCTTCGCCGTTCTCTGATTCTTCTTCATCCTCCTCTGATGGTCGACTCGCCAAAGTTGGAGCACATTTTCTCGGTCAGACCTTTCTTTATCATCAGCCACCGAAGCATCCATGAGAACATTTATCGGCTCTGAGAGGACCCTACCTGTCACCGTCTCTGACACCTCCGTCGTCTCCGTCATCTTCACAGTCTTTTTCTTCTTTGCGTTCTTCTTCTCCGCTTCTTTCGTTGGAGGAATCGTCGGATTCTCCTTCCTCTTACCCTGCCTTGTCTCAACCATGACGCGAAATCATTTCACAGAAAAACAAAGAGATTCTGAAAGTGAGATATGAGGAGAAAGATTTCGAAATTGATTTTGTTCTAGGGTTTCTTTGAGAGTGGTTTCCATTGAGAGAGGGGAAAATAGAAAATTGAGGGGAAACGAATTGAGATTATGTTATAAGGGACCGGTTAAGAGTTAATTTTGTCTCGGTTAGATTAAAAACAATGTGTGTTTCAACTCGGGTCGGGCATGACTCCTGTATATCCCATGTATAACTCATAAATACCTTAGCTTCCCTAAGGTTTACGTTAATTTTTCGTTCTTTCTGAATCAAAAATAAATCAACTGTTTTTTCTATTTTATAACGGGCCCTTCCTCGATTAGTGCATGAGATGCAAGGGGCATGGAAGATAATGTTCCCATTAAACCATTACTATTATCAAACTAGATTGAGGAAAAAAATATCTAAATAATTTTAAAAAATAACTACAACATCCTGAGACGGTAAACAAAATCGCATCCACATCTCAGGTTTTGTTCTCCAACGACGCTATGCAACCAAGCTCTCCCAGCTCGAAAACTGCTCAAGGTCGCATTTTCTTACTCCGTCATAAAATCTGTCCATAGTTGTTTTATCTTCCACCAGAGATTTGTGTCGAACTTCAAATCTGATAGAAAGAAAGTAATTATTGTTGCCAAGCTCATAAACCAATAGGAAAACTTCACACTACAAGAATATCCAGTATTAATTGCATTGAAAATGCTTTTTAACGATATGATAGCGTTATGAGGTGCGAATTATTATCGCCCGCGATAATAGTCCGACGCGTAAGATAGCGTTTTTGATTGTTGTACCGTTACATAGTTTTCATATGATAGCGGTTTCATAGTTATCTAAATATTTCAATATAGCATTGATTTCTGATATTGATTTTGGTCATCAATTTTACTGATTTTGTTCTTTTAGCTTTTATAATTTCACATTCACATCCCCAAACCTTCATTCATGCAAATACTCAAAACCTACTAGCTTATTACCGACCTCATTTAGGTTTATTCACCTAGATTGCTCTAAAAGAACTCATATGTTTAAACATAACATATTAGAGCATCTCCATATGAGGAATTTTATTTTGAAGGAAGAACCCACTTAAAATAAATGGATAAAGGGGGTGGTTCTTCAGCAATGGTCTTTTATATATTTTATATATTTTCTTTATTTTTTTACTATTTTGTATTTTACTCTTCAATAGTATAATAATTAAATATAATCATTTAACTTTCAAAATCAATAAAACATATAATAATATATAATCACATATAATTAAAAATAATATAAAAATGTTAATAATGTATTTTTAATTAAAATTATTTTAAGAAGCTATGACGTTAAGTATTAAAATATGATATGTAAGACGTTATCATGTAATTATGAAACATATATAACTGTAGGAATTATAGTGAAAAATGAATAGTATTCAAAAGTTTCGAATAGTGATTTTTTATATTTGAAAATATATCATTCATCACTTTAAAAATAAAGAATAAAAAGTTGTTGGAATGCAAAACTCTTTAAAATAAAGAGATAAATAGCTATTGGAAATACTCTTAATAAACTGATTTTAAAAATTTCAAGTATCAAATATTAATGTCGTCATATAAATATTTATTAAATATTTTTAAATAATTAAATAATTATATATTTAATCAATCAGTTTTTGTTTATTCAATTCAGTCGTTAATAACGGGAGCATATTACTAGCTTAGTGAGTCTTCTAAAAATAAGGTTTGTATATTGTATAAAGAAAATCAAACTATGTCTCTATTATTGGTTCTGTAATACCCGGTTAATTTAAACCACATAAGGGCATATCTATTCGAATTTTCCAATCTATAAAGCAATAGTTGTATATCCAATTAACTTCAATGTAAAGATTTTCCTTTCACTTGTGTGGCAGACAGAAAATAACCCACAAACAAAATCTCTTATCCAACTCTTGTGCCACGTGGTAAGATATAGTTGGTGAAGCAGATACTAATCTAATCTGACCAAAACCAGTTGGGTTATTTCAAAGCCACAAGTAGTTCTAATGGACCGTGTTCCTTGTACTCTTAACACTTACCTTCAGACCATCACTCGACAATCATCGTCTCTTGGAGACAGAAGAGAAGAGCTCAAGGAACAGAGCAAAAATGGCAGCACAAGCACTTGTGTCTTCTTCACTTACCTCCTCTGTTCAGTCAGCTAGACAGATAATCGGCATAAAACCAGCTGTGTCAGTATCACAGAGGAAGACTTCCTTTGTTGTTAAGGCATCTTCAACTCCACCTGTCAAGGTATATGTTCCTCTCTAGTTTATTTTTCACAAATCCTCTATATATCTATGTGAACTGAATAATCTGATCCTGGACTTGTGTGTGTGTTTTGGTTTCAGCAAGGAGCAAACAGGCAATTGTGGTTTGCATCATCACAGAGTCTCTCTTACTTGGATGGCAGGTAATTGATTTCTTTAAGCTTCATGATCTTCAAAACGTGTAGAAGTTAAAGAAATGATTTGTAACTGAGGAGATGTTGTGAGTCTGTAGCTTACCTGGCGACTTTGGATTCGACCCGCTTGGTCTTTCAGACCCAGAGGGTACTGGAGGGTTCATCGAGCCGAGATGGTTAGCCTACGGAGAGATCATCAACGGGCGGTTCGCCATGTTGGGTGCAGCTGGAGCTATTGCACCTGAGATTCTAGGAAAGGCCGGTCTGATTCCAGCAGACACTGCTCTTCCCTGGTTCCAAACCGGTGTGATTCCACCAGCAGGAACATACAGCTACTGGGCAGACCCTTACACACTCTTCGTTCTCGAGATGGCTTTAATGGGATTTGCCGAGCACCGGAGGTTGCAGGACTGGTACAACCCTGGATCTATGGGTAAACAATACTTCTTGGGTTTAGAGAAAGGTTTTGCTGGTTCAGGTGACCCTGCTTACCCCGGAGGACCTTTCTTCAACCCTCTTGGGTTTGGAAAAGACGAGAAGTCAATGAAGGAGTTGAAACTCAAGGAGGTCAAGAATGGTAGACTTGCAATGCTGGCCATCCTAGGCTATTTTGTGCAGGGACTTGTGACTGGTGTGGGGCCTTACCAGAACCTTCTTGATCATTTGGCGGATCCCGTCAACAACAATGTCTTGACCAGCCTCAAGTTCCACTGAGGTTGATCATCATCTCATGTAGTGTTTTATGTTGGTGTCCATTCCCTTGTATTCTACAATATTTGCTGTCTCTTGGTATCATCAGCTTCTTGGTGTTGTAACTCCCTATGTAAACATATTCGTGTTCTGTAAGAAATGATGTCAGTGGTCAAAAGAATAACTTCTAGGGATTAATGGTTGGTCTTCTCTAGTACCAAGCTGCAACCCAGTTAATGGATGCCTAAAAATGTTGTCATCTCAAAGAAATTTAAAGCTGAGACATCACCATTTGGTTTCAAATCATATCACATTATCCAACGATCTGTACTATACAATACCACTGTTTCCGTATAAAGTTATAATTATTTTAACAAATCATAATCAATTTAACAAATATAAATCATCGCTTAAACGAAAAGTCCCTCAAGCTTATACTACTAATCTCATACTGAGTTCTTATTTGTCCAGGTACAGGAGGAAGCTCCACAGCTGCAGAGGATGGCTTCTTCTCTAACTCTTCTTCCCTAAACCTGGAATAATACTTTACTGAAGAAGAAGAAGGTTCATGTTGAGACTCAACATCCCACGTATCGAAGTCAGAGTTTCTAGGAGAGATTGAATGAGCGAAACTTTCATCAGCGCTTCTGCTTCGTTGGTGGACGTTGCGGAGGAGATGGATGGGAGAAGAACCGTGTGTAGGTGTAGCTGGACGGCTAGAGAAAGGCGTCGTTGACTCTGAGGTTCTGCCATGTTTGACCTGCTTCTTAGCTGTGTGGTGCCAACTCTTTAAAGCTACTGCTACTCTCTCGTTGAACACTGTAGGTTTCATCTTCGAACCCATCTATACAAATATTCTAAAACTTTCAGAATATGAAACTGAAAAAAATGTTCTGATAATTTTTGCGTAGTTATGTGCCTTTACCTGAGTAACTAGAGCGTAAAGAGGAAGAGTAACGTAGCTACAAAGAACCTGTACAACAACTCTGCAAGATCGACATAGAAAGAAAAGGGTTGTGACTTTGTTAGTTTTTAAGGGATGGTTTTATTTCTCAGTTTCTATGATTGGTTTCACTTACCCAACTGAAATTCTGATGACCACATCTGCATTGTTTTTGTGGAAACAGTTCTTGAGCTTGAATTCATACTGCAGGAATAACAGTGTGTATTTCAGTGACGGTTCTTGAGAATTGGTAATGGAGAATGTGTAATTGCTTTGCTTGCTTGCTTACCGTAGTCCAGGCGAAGAAAGCTAATTGAAACGCATTCTGCAAATTTGTTTTAAAAAAAAAAAACTATTTTCAGGCATATTTCTCTTGGTTGAGGAAGGAAAAAGAATGTGAAAAAGAATGTATGGTACCGTGAAAAGGACTAAGTGAACGAGGAAGAGAATGAAACGTGGACGACCGAACCAGAAGAGATGGTCACCGGGCTGCACAAGCGGCATACCTTTCACTATCTCGCCTTTCTCTTGGATTAGAAGTCCCAGTTTTGTTATTATCACTTGAAGTTTTGTTCCAACTATAAGAATCACCTGCACTTTGTTTTATACATTCATTCTTGTTAGAGAGACGAAACTGTAACCGAAAAATGTTTTTTTTTGGTATGGGTTTTGTTGCTTACTACTAAGGGAATGAATGGTTGCCAGACGTAAGAATTCAAGCCTGTTCATAACAAAGGCAGAGCAAGTATATAATATTTTTTGGGATTGTTATGAAGTGTTTTAAGAGTTTTAGAATGTAGCAATGTTATGAAGATTGAGTGTACCGTTTGTGTTGGTTAGGAGGAATAGCACGGCGACAAACCATATCACAGGACTGGAGAAAAGCAAAATTCAGAAGTAATTAGTGAGTTTTATTTTCTTTTTTAAAAATAAAACTATTAGTAGCCATACCTGATTTCGACAATAGTTTTGAAATCTTCCTCTAATGATCTCTGAATGTACTTTCGGAAATCGAACCTCGAATCGCTCCCTGGAGCCAAATGTGCCTGAAGAAGAAGAAAAAATCATTTTGCAATGCTGTAAGAACAATGTGAGAGAAGATGAAAAAGATTCGAGTTGTTTTACCATGATGAAACCATGTCTGAGTGTTAAGTAATCAACTCTGGTTACAGATCCAAAAAACTGTCTGAAGAAACATGCAATCCAAAGTGTAATAGTCGATTTGCTCCAGAAGTTGAGATGTCTACGTCCAAAAGATGTATCCCTCGCAAACCTAAACCTCTCAGGATCTGCATTACTCAAAAAGGATGCCTCATTAAGAGCTTCACACTCAGTTTCATCTATTCCAAGTTCTTAAGCTACATGTATATATACCGTGTGAATACTGATATTCAATTGTCTTTGTCTCCTCTTCCCACCTCTTCCATCTTCTCATCTGATGTTGCAAAAAGAAACAAAAGCAAATCAATTCTTTAGCAAAAAGAAGCAAGATCTCAACTGGTTTTGACCATAATGTAAGAGAATGTACCTTGGTCTTTCCCAAAGCATAAGTAATAATGCAGTAGATCACATGACAAACCGCAAGAACAAAGATGAATATATGCAACTGGTGCATCCCGTAAGACGATACAAAAGCCACTTGACCCTGGAAACAAACATTAGAAGAATCATCTGTCAGTAATCGAAAAAACGGTCTGCATTAGTGGATTTTAATTGAGAAAGATTTGAATTCAAACCTTCTCTGCACATTTATCATAACCTTTGGTAGCCAAACTCCTTCGAGGAATGAAAGATTCGACTAACTCAAGAAGCTTTCGACCAGAGTTTTCTTCATCTCCTTCGTCTTTCCCAGTATCTTTTTTTGTATTAGGATACTTCTGCTCCTCTTCTGATTTACTGCAAGGGCGCATTGATGCTGCAACGCTCTCGGAGACGCAAATTTGCGAGATATACTTTTGTCCAATTGTTAGCAGTAGTGATATGAATCCCATCAGCATAAGCTCTGCATGTTTACATTTAATTGATATATCTTAAAGATTAACTAATATATAGTTACATGAATCTTTTGGATGTAAATCTCAATGTTTTATGTTAATACTATTTTTACCTGCTTTCACTTTTTCAAGAGCTTCATACAGAGCTTTTTTGTTCTTCCTTTTAAACCACTATCATAAGAAGATGATAATGAACATTGATTGTTAGTTATGATTAGTATCAGAAAAAAAGAGCACACATGTAACCAACACAGAAACTGTAAAACCCTTTTGGGTTTTGGCAGGATGATAAAGAAGAACCATAGAATCAATAAGAACTAAGCAGATACAAAAACAGAGAATCAAGGACTAAACAGATACAGAAACAGAGACCCTAGAATCAAGAAGAAGAAGAAAACGTATAAAAAGGACTTACGGTTCCTAATTTGTGAATCAGTTTCTCAATGACAATCGATATTAGAAGTAAGAAGAAGCAAACCACAGCGACCGCCCAAGTAGAAGTCTGCTGTAGCGTTCTTTCATCCACCTTATCCGCCATTAGAGCTCACAGAACAAGCTCAAGCGAAAATATCTTTCCTTTGGAGAGTTTTCTCCCCGCAAATACTATCTAATATAGTATAGTTTCCACAGAATTCAAAAATTATGAAACGCAGTTTTATGTTATTCCTTTTTTTTGTCCTCTTCTTTCTTTTTGTTGCTTTGTTTGTTTGCAATCATGAAGTAAGTCTTTGTGTCATAATATAAACACAGAGATGAAGGTGAAAGAAGACGACCGGCGAGTAGGCATTTCTTGAAATGTTCAACGTTTTTGACTTTGAAACCATTTATGTGACTTTTTCAATAACATCCCCTGTGTACTGTTGAGTTCTTCATTAATGTTTCGGACTTTCAGTATAACTTCTCTTCCTGCATTTAGCAAAAAAAAAAAAAAAAAACCCTCCTCCAGCATATGTTTCTTTTGTTTTAAGTGTGAATTAACTATTTACATTTGTATGTAATCGAGAAGTTATACACAATTTATTAAAAAAATAATAATCTTTTAATAGTATAAATTATTAAATTTAGGTAAACGAAAGTTTAGATTTTTTGAAAGTTAACCTAATGTTTTATTGGGTTCATGTAAATCATATTTAGAAGCAGAGTAAAAGATACCAAAAACAAAAAGAGGGAAATAACCTAAATTTTCCCTTTTTATCTTACATATCTAAAGATTGAAAACCTGTTCAAAAGATACTCTCCAATTTCATAAACCAAAATTTTCCTAAGTAATACATACGGTCGCTGCTACCTAACAATTATTTTAAAACTGCAAACCCAGGTCAAGGCATTAAATAAATTTTTATGGAAAATATTGAATTTTGTTTTCTTAAAATGTTGAATTTTAGGTTAGTTATAGAGATTGATAACAAACCCACTTTTTCCATTTGGTTGCATATTGTTAGTTATTTCAGTTTGATTAGTTAGTACTCATACGGATACAATAAGGATGAACTAACAAAGTTGCATCATTTGGCCAATACACAAACATCATTTTATATGTTCACATATATAATTTACAAGACGTAAAATCTAAAAAACTATTTAAATAACATTTATGAATTTATTGATTAGGTAGATATATGTATTTCAAAAATAATGCAGTGAACAAAAACTGTAAAAAAAACTTACTACAAGAAAGAAGATCAATTACCGACGGTAATCATGTGATGTGGTCTAGTGGTAGGCGGGGGTTCATGTTGCTATGCAACCTAGATTTGAAATCACCTATTACACTTTAGTATAAGGCCACATGAATATATGTCCATCGTTTAGGGTCCATTTGAATATTCAGAGTGGATATTGTGAAGGAGGATTTAACCGTTATGGTTAGCCAGTTTCTCTTTGAGGGAACAATGGTTAATGGACTAAATGACACACATATATGCCTCATCCCTAAGGTTAATAAACCAAACGAGATGTCCAAATTCCGGCCTATTAGTTTGTGCAATGTCAGTTATAAGATAATCTCAAAGGTCCTATGACAAATATTAAAAAAAATTATACCAAAACTAATATATGAAACTCAATCGGTATTCATTGCTGGAAGACAAATTTCAGATAATGTTATAATTGCACAAGAAATGTTTCATGTGTTGCGAACAAAACCAAATGGACGAAATAAGAGGATAGCTATCAAGACGGAGCAAAGCGTATGATAGAATAGAATGGACCTTCATCAAAGCAGTAATGCAAAAGATGGAGGTTTTAGATATGGATATATTGGATCATGCGGTGCATAACTTATTTTAAGTACAAAGTTCTCATGAATGGCCAGCCAAGAGGGAACATTGTTGCGGAAAGAGGTCTACGCCAAGGAGATCCTTTGTCTCCTTTCATCTTTATTCTATGCACGGAAGCACTCGTTAGCCTTCTCAATCATGTTGAGAATCAAGGAAAGATAACAGGGATGTGGGTTACACGCGCATGTCCCTCGATATCTCACCTTCTCTTTGCTGATGATAGTCTTTTCTTCTGTAAAGCGGAGCCTCGTGAATGTGAAGAAGTAATGAAAGTGATAAAGAAATATAGTAAAGCGTCAGGACAATGCATTAATTTTGAGAAATCTTCTTTTCTCTTTGGTAAGAAGATAGATGTTCATCTCGCCAGCAGATTAAAGAAAAGCTAGGAATCCAAAATGAAGGTAGGATGGGGTCATAATTGGGAATACTAGAAGACATCAATGGCTCCAAATGAAGACTCTTTGCTTTCCTTAAAGATAATTGATGCACAGAGTGAATGGCTGACGGGTAGATGCCTCTCAAAAGGTGGGAAAGATGTTTTAATTAAATCCATTCTACTAGCGCCCCCAACTTATGTGATGTCGACTTTTCTACTGCCATTAGAGATCTGTGAAAAATTTGCAAGTGCAATTGCACATTTTTGGTGGAGTTCAAAATCACCAAAGAGAGGTATACACTAGGCGAAATGGGAAAAACTATGCAAACCGAGGGAGGAAGGAGGCATGTGATTCCGTTTGATCCATGAGTTTAATTTGGCTCTTTTGAGAAAACAATTATGGAGATTAGTTCAACGTCCGGATTCCCTGGTGGCGAGGGTGCTAAGAGGGAGGTATTATCAAATGAGTTCGCCTTTGCGCTTAATTCCAGTCAACAACCCCTCATATGTGTGGACCAGTATATCACTGGCACGTAGTCTATTACTACTGGGTATTAGACACAGGATTCATTCTGGACATGAGGTTAAAGTGTGGGAGAATCCCTGGATTCCGACAATACCTGCTAGACCGGCCCATTCCGCTGCTCCAGTTCTGCAACCAAATATGAGAGTTAGTGATTTAATAAATCAGGAGTCGAAGTAATGGGATATGGACCTACTGATAAATTATGTTGACATGGCTGAAATTCCTGTTATACGGAGCTTAGCTACTAGCACAACAAATCATAGAGATACTTTTCGCTGGAGCTATACCAAGAATGGCCAGTACACAGTAAAATCAGGTTAATGGATGGCTCGGAAATTTCTAAGGAAAGATGAGGAAAGAGCGAAATGTGGACCTAGTATAACCGATCTCCAAGCCTTTGCTTGGAAGGTCAAAGCACCTCAAAAGATGTGTCATTTTATGTGGCAGTTGCTAATAAGACATGTGGCGGTCACGAAGAATCTGAATTATAGAAATATGAGATGCGACAATTATTGTCCGAGATGTGGAGAGTCAGAAGAGACAGCAACCCATGCTATTTTTGAGTTCCCCCTGCCCTGCAAGTATGGGCTATATCATCTACGCCCTCTGGTCCAAACACGTTCCCACTACCCAGTATCTATGCCAACATAGATTATCTTTTTTGGAGAAAGGATGAAATTATTGCACCTTATTCACACAAGGATCCTTATCCTTGAATAATTTGGTATATCTGGAAGGGAAAGAATGATAAACTATTCATGGGATTGATCGAGACCCAATGAACTTAGTAAGATATGCAGAGAGTGAATGTCTGGCATGGCTTAATGCCAATGAGACAGCCGATCTGGACTCACAAGACCACATGATAGAGGGATCACAAGCCTTAAGTCTGGAGGACATATGTTTGGTGGACGGTTCTTGGACCGCCGATGATGAGTATAGTGGTTGCGTATGGGTGGAAAAACTGTAGTGGGAAGACAAAGCTTATGGGGACGCAAAATCTAAGAAAGCGAGAATTGGCGCTTCATTCTGAGTTAGAAGCCCTTAGATGGGCAATGAAGAGTATGTTGCAATATTCGTCTTGTCAACGATTCGATACAGATTGCAAGGACGTTATTTCTATGATAAGGGAACCGGAGGCGTGGCTAAATTCTGCAACAGAATTAGAGGCTATTAAGACGTTGATGATATGCTTCCCAAGATTCGAGATATGTCATATCCCAAGGGCTCACAATGGAATCTCAAATGCTTTGGACAAGACTGCACATTTATTTCATAGAAACCTTTGCTTTGTTGGTTATTATATTCCGGTCTGGCTTCCGAGACCACCTCAAGTTTGAGTAATAGAATAGACGTTTGTTGACAAAAAAAGAATATCCAGAGAGGGAGTTCATCTGTGACTGCACCTCTTTCTTAAAATTACTCAAAGTCTTTCCTATTTCATGAGACACCTTCTTTTAAGTGTTGTTTGATATGACACAAGGTTGGTCCATCGCGAAAAATGAGAATCCCCATTGATGAATTTGCAGAAATTGCGGAAGATGGAAAAGAAGAATAGCACCCCATACCGCTTGTCATTGACGAGCATGGTCGAACTATTCTTCCTAAAACTGCAGAATTAGACCAAGCTGGCAACTTAGAAGAATTGCCAACTAACTTAAAATATAAAGAAACGGAATCGGGAGTTCGCGAGAACACCGATCGATACTCTGGACCCAAAATCGATCGACGCCCAGTCCTCAACCCAAGTCAACCAAAACGGTTAAAATTAGGGTCTACCAAGCGAGAACCCCATTTCCCGGTAGTAATGCGAAAGCGAAAAAGAGTTAGGTCGAGCAATATGCAAGAAAGATTTTGACAAAGTGATCATCGAGATGCCACTGAGCGATGCCTCAAAGGTTTCACCTACAATCGAGAAATATGTGAGAGTTGTAGTGTCACGAGGATTCAGTGAACAAAGCATAGCATAATGATGGTAACCAAAGAAGTGAGTGCGATTATTCAAGGAGAAATCCCAGTTAAACTTCTTGATCCTGGTAGCTTACTTCTAGATTGCACCATCAATAATGAGAGATTCCAAAGATCACTATGTGATTTAGGCTCTAGTGTAAACTTGATGCCTTACTTAGTTGCAATTGCCGCCGGGCTAACTCAATTTCAGTCTGCCAGGATCACTCTCGTTTTAGCCGATATATCCACTAGGATTCCAGAAGGTGTACTTGAAGATGTGCCATTCGCATTAATGACTGTCTTATACCTACAAACTTCGTAGTGCTAAGATATGAGCAAGAACCCAAAAATCCTCTAATTTTAGGAAGACCATTGCTGGCTATAGCCGGAGCGATCATTGATGTTAGAGAAGGACACATATGTCTTAATCTCGGTAATATACCGATGGTTTTTAACATGGAAAAGATAGTCAAGAAACCTTTGATCGATGGTCAAGCTTACCATATCGATCACTTTTTGGAACTAGCTGAAGATTCACTTACAACTATGTGTTCTAATGATCCTTTGGGTAGAGCAATGACATCTCTGGAAATCAAAATCTTTGCGTTGGATAATTGAGTTGAGGAATATGCCAGATTAATGGATGCCGATAAAGAAGTAATGCACGTCGACATTGAAGAAATCAATTTATAGACCACCATCGATTGCCACGTAAAGCCTACCGTCGATCGATTGGCAGAAGAATCGAAGTCATCTTTTGAACATCAAAGGATACTGAATCCAAACCTAAAAGAAGTAGTAAAGAAATAAATCATAGAACTTCTGGAAGCAGGAACTATTCACCCGATCTCAGATAGTAATTGAGTCAGGCAGGTACACATTATTCCTAAGAAAGGCGGATTCACGATTGTGAATAATGAAAAAGATGAATTAATCCCGATGAGAACTGTTAATTGACACATAATGTGTGTAGATTACAGAAAGCTTAACGCTGCCACAAGAAATTATCACTTCCCTCTACCCTTTATAGATCCGATGTTAGAGAGACTTGCAGGTCACAAATACTATTCTTTTTGATGGATATTCAAGATTTTTCCGGATCCCCATCCATCTTGATGATAAAGAAAATAGCACCTTCACATGTCCATATGGTACATTTGCATACCGTAGGATGCCTTTTGGACTTTGTAACGCTCCCGCTACATTCCAGAGATGTATGATGTCCATAATCACATACATGATCGAAGAATTCATGGAAGTTTTCAGGGATGATTTCTCGTTGTACGGATCCGATTTTGAATCATGCCTCAACAACCTATGCAAGGTTTTAGCTAGATGCGAAGAAAAAAATCTAGTCCTGAATTGAGAAAAATGCCCCATCATGGTTAACAGTGGAACTGTTTTGGGACACAGTCTCAGCAGTTGGCATTGAAGTGGACAAAGCCAAAATCAAAGTAATGACGGGCCTGCCTCCCTCCACGAATGTGAAGGACGTTAGAAGCTTCTTAGGACATGATGGATTCTATAGAAGATTTATAGAAGATTTTAGCAAGATTGCTAGACCTCTCACAACACTCATATGTAAAGAAATGAAATTTGACTTCACACCTGAATGTCCACTCTGGATCTTGCGGAAATAACTGTGGCGGGAGATCCCTTACAATCAAAATAAAATGCCTTGGATACTTTTGGCCATCGATGATAAAAGATTGCGAGAGATTTGCACGAAAGTGAAAAAATGCCAAGGGCACACGTCAACAATCCATCAAGCCGCAGAAGTACTCTCGTCAATTTCGGCATCATACCCGTTCATGCGGTGGTCGATGGACATTGTCGGTCCCAAGCATAAGTCTAAATAGAAACGCTTTGTCCTAGTCTTAACTGATTTCTTCTTGAAATGGGTCGAACTAGATTCATACGCAAGCATAAAGGACGCCCAAGTCAAAAACTTCGTATGGAAAAATATCATTTGCATCCAGGAAATCCCGTATGAAGTCGTAACAGACAACAAAGCTTAGTTAATGTCGACTAGATTTGAAGCGTTCTGCGAGAGATGGAAGATACGACTAACCAAGTTGACTCATAGATACTCGCACGGCAACAGCCAGGCCGAAACTATTAACAAAACCGTCCTAGATGGGATAAATAAACGCTTAGACGCCAAAAATGGTCGATCGGCAGAAGAGCTCGAAAGGGTCTTATGATCCCATCGGACGACTCCAAGGCGAGAAACAGGAGAAACCCCATTCGCCCTCGTCCATGGATTAGAATGCATGATCCCGACGGAAGTCGAGTTCCCCGGAATCCGCAGGAGACTACTCCCAGAACGAAAATACTTAAACAGTCTTATGCTATTAGACGATCTCGACCTCATCAACAAGCAGCCGCAAAGTACTAAAACTCTAACATACGTAGTCGAAGATTCAAGGAAAGGGACTTAGTTCTACGCAAAGTTTTCCAGAACATCGCTGAACAAAACGCAGGAAAACTCGGAAACTAGGAAAGGCTGTACAAAATCATAAAAGTAGTCCGACCAGGTGCATATGAAATCACCAACATGCAAGACGTCAAAATTCTAAGAACCTGGAACGCGATGCACCTCAAGAAATACTATCACTAAACAATCGTGTCACAGCAAACGGAACTACTAGACGAATTGATCCCCGAAAGGGGTACGTTGGCAATTCGTCACAAGACGAGTTAAGTTGTCCCCCTCTCTAATAAAAGGGGGGAAGTGGGTAAGTATACATATACTCATATACTCTCATTTTTCAAAATATCCGCTCGCTCAGACTCGATATTTTTAAAACAAAATTGTAATAGAGAAAACGCAGACAGACTTACAATAAGTCTCGCTAACCTCTTATATATATCATGGTTTTTACTTGTTTTCACCCATGGATTTTAGAGTCTTTTATATTCAATTGATATTGTTTAGAGAAATTCAGGTTAATGTACATTTTGGAGAACTTTGATGATTCTTGAGCCTTTTGAGGTGAAGAACTGCGTAGACACGTAAGATGTTTAGCTATCGATGGGAACCTTTCCATGGTGCGATTGAGCTGAGAAGTTGACACATGATAGTGATTTGATTTAGCTTTCCAATGCCACTTTTTGCGATCCTTCTGCGGTTAGATCTAAAGGTATGCCTGGTCTACTGAAGAGTGGTATGTCTGCCTCGCGAGAGGAAGTTGTCGAGAAGATGAAGGACTGTCGATCGCGGGCACAGCCTTAGTGTGGATCGACGGTGATCCCAGAAGACAGGACCAACTTGTTCCAAGACTAACTGAAGCCTAGCAACTTCCATAAATTACCAAGATGCCCTTGGACGTGTTTATAACCTATTTTATGTTTTGTTAAGCCATTGTTGATGGCCAGGTTTACTTGTTAGAAGGGAAAAGCTTAGGATTGGAGAGAGAGAGGTCTGAACACCTTTACAAAGAAGATCTTGAACTCCCTTTAACTCTAGTCTTATTATTCTATGCAATTCATTCAATTATTTCCTAAGTGTCTCACAATCATGTATGAGTAGTTCACTGTTAGATTTAGGGTTCTTCGACGGTAGTAATGGCTTGTTGATCACATAGAATTGTTAGGGTAATGATTTAGTTCTTTGTTTAAGTTGTTCTTAATGCTGAGTTGAACTTGATAACTTCAACCCTAGATTATAGGATTTAATAGCGCAAGCGAGAGTCTGGCTATAACCCTGAAACGTAACTTAAATGATCTAAACAACTAGTAACAAACAAGAGTTGAATTAGAAGTTTAGCGAACATGTCGAACCATGAAATTGCAACCATTTAATAGCAGAGTCGATCGACACCACGCAGTGGCCATCGATCTACCTTGAGTTGAGAATCACGAGAGTTATCTCCTAAACCTTAGAGTTTGAGTTCAAAAACCTCACTTCATCAAACCCTTAGCATCTATTAAGTCTACATAGTCTAGCTTACTTAGAGTTTCCCCTAAGTCTAATATTTCCCATAGTTCTTTACAAACAAAATCAATCATGAAATCACT
Source organism: Moricandia arvensis (assembly GCA_905132765.1). Lineage (NCBI taxonomy): Eukaryota > Viridiplantae > Streptophyta > Magnoliopsida > Brassicales > Brassicaceae > Moricandia > Moricandia arvensis. The sequence continues at coordinate 32,232 of CAJHQP010001095.1, forward strand.
GCTTGCTAACAAACATATACTCTCGAGCTTTAATTGAAAAACAATAAGTCAATTGTGCAATCCTAGAGTCCCTATGGATTCGATATCTAAGTGCTACACTGAACCTCTTATTTGAAAAAGTAAAAGTAGCTCACGGGGTTAATTTGAGAGTACACATACAAAGCTACATCACTTTTATACAAAGTAATACTTCGAGGCTACAAACAAGCAAACGAAACGCTTAAAACAATGTCCGAGAAACAACAAATAGTTTTCGAAAAACATCTATATCATCAAACCTATTTAAAACCCTATAAACTCTTTAAGCCCAAAAACTTTTCAATCAAGAACTGCAGAAAACGAAAGAAAAAACTACTCTTCAGCATCACGAGACATCGCAAACGCCTGAAGAAACAATTTTTCGACAAAATACTCTCCTCGATGGAACCTCCATCTCGGAAGACCAAACAGTCATACACACTAATATCTTCCCAAACTCATATCCTACGTGAAGACTCAAAACAGTAACATCTACCATCATATTTGTTGCTGATCACAACAAATGACTCTAATGTCCTAAACAGACTAAGTCATCTCCTCCCATAGAGATAGCTCTCCGACATCCGACACAAGGATAATAACGTGCTATAAAAGAAATCTGAAATTTTGGTCAGCACTTCCAGACGACTTCGAAATTGTTTTTGGAGAGATGTTCGGTTTCCAATCAAAGCAATTCATATAAGCCAAGAACCCATCGCAGACTTTGTTATCGAGTCAAAATCAGGTCAAAAACGCCATGGGTAACGTAAGCCGTAATAGTCACCGCAAACTCTGAACCGTTACTAGATCTAGGTCGTTCCCTAAACCTAACACACTGATCTCAAACATCTCAAGGCATGATATCTAATCAATACGAGATCCTAAAACATGTATCTTCGCTCATGTTCGTACGTTCATGCGATTTCGCAAAATATATTGTTTTTCAAATAATTTTGCCAAAAAAGAATGACGAATATGACGATTCGCAAAGAGTTAGATATGAGATGACAACTCATATTCTTCCCTCTGCACACGCTCTTACACTTTCAAAACACAACGCACCATTTATTAAAAACTCCGCAAAGCAGCATGGATTAAAAGCCACATACGGCAAGACTCGAAAACATAAATCATTGCCGTACACGGCCAGACCAAACATAAGCAGAAAACATTAAAATCAAACGTCCCGGACGGGACTATAACCTTACTCATCCGCAAGAGATGGGACCTCGTCCTCGCCCATTTCGTCACGAGGGATCGAGGCCGCGTCACCCCTGCCTCCATCAACCACGTCACAAAGCTTGACGTCCACGGGATCCTCCCTCTCGGGATATCTGAAGGCGGCGGAAGAATGCACTCGGACTTCAGATCAGCTAGGATCAAATCAAAATCTCCCTAAACATATGCTAGTTCTGCTTTACGAACAAACAGCCTGGCCTCTTCGGCCTCTAGACACGTAATTCTTCCACCCTGAAGTAGTTGGACGCCCCCTCGGTAACCGCCAAAGCAAGATCCCTTCCATGAACATCAATCAGGGAGTCAAGGGAACTAGCAACCCTCACCAAGCAAGCCTGAAACTCGGCGTTGGCCTTTGCGACCCTACAGCTCGTCGAACCTTCTCTGTTGTCAATCTGACGCTGCATAAGACGCAATTCTGAAGCTTTGGCCTTCCTAGCCTTCTTCTCCTTGAGAAAGGAACTCGTTGTCTTCTTAAGACCCCTCTCTAACTAGCTAATCCGACTCTCCAACCTCGATACCTCGAGAGAGTGAACTTCCTCGATAGCTCCCAACTTTGCCTCAAGGTGTAACGATCTATATTTTGACTCAGCAAGCTCTTTCTAAAGATGCTCGACCTCCGATCTGTAGTCATTAATTGTCCCGTCGATCAAATACACAAACTGTGCAACAAAGAGGAATGATAAAAGATCTAACACACTGAAAAGAGTCTTAAAGAAAACCTGAGCGCGGTATTGCGGTATCGAACCCGAAGCTCCTAGAGGAGAAGGCCTGATATCACTTTCTATAATGCATCTCCTCTTGTTAGCCGCCTCAGGATTTTCACAAGCCCTCTTATGAACTTTCGGCGCACCGATGGGAGTGGCACTATAGGCACGTAACCCCATGACAATTTCTCTCTTGGCCGGAGGATGAGGCATTATCTCAAAAGCTTGTTCAGTATCGGCGATAGAAACCAGATTCGTAGAAGAACCTATCTGCTGTGCCAAAACCTTTGTCGCTGTCACTCCAACTTCAAGAACGATTGAAGAGGAAGATGGAAAATCAGCAGCAGGGTCCAAGTAAACGGTTGGGAGAGAGGGGTCCGCCGGATCAACATGGACGCAGCTCCCCGCCTTGACATCACGGCGAGTCAGCTCCTCCTGAAAATCAAGGTACTCAGCTATGTGAGTTGGAATACCACCGAGAGCAGGAGAGTTCGACGAACTCGCCTGGATGGCAGCGCCCATCCCAGCTTCATTGCGTCTTTTCTCATCATGAGAGGAAGTCATCTTGATTTGAAATAAAACTCTCAAGAAAGAAAAGATGAAAAGTTAGAGAAGTGTGGAACAAATGAGGGATGAAAGTCCTATACTTAAAGAAAAATTTCTGCAGTTAAAATAATCAAGAAAAATATTTGCGATTATTTCGCAAAACATTCCTAGTCATAGATTCCAACTAAAAGCACATCACTTGTTTGCAAGAGTCTCATTCAAAAAATTACGAGCTGGGGAGCTAACTGTTGGGCTCACAAATGGTAATCTTGAAATCAACGTCCAAGATTGCTAAGATTATCCTCCAAAGGAAACTCATTCCAAACAATCGTAGAAAATAAGCTTCAGAACGACGAAGAACCGCGAACACTGTGTACTCGCCCATGGGCGGCTAGACTCGAAACATTGTCTAGTCACCCATGGGCGACTAGACGCGAAACATTGTCTAGTCGCCCATGGGAGACTAGACGCTCAATGTCTAGTCGCCCATGGGCGATTAGACAAGAAATGATTTCTAATCGTCCATGGACGACTAGACACAAAACATTGTCTAGTCACCCATGGTCGACTAGACACTCAACAATTTCTAGTCCACCAGGGAGATTAGACATGCAAACAATGTCTAATCACCAGTGGCAGACTAGACCACAAAATCTTCATCACTCTCTCCGTAAGATCTTTGCTAAGATGTCTATTTTTCGTCTCGATGTTTTATAGATTACATGATTGGTGTATTATATTGCGGAACCAACATCATGTAAACGTATGAAGGACGATTTCTCCGAAAGAAATCGTAAAAATTGCTAAAATCGCAAAACGTTCTGAAAGGGTCTAAAACGCGATAAAGGCCCACTTAAGATTTTAGTCAAGAACGAGCCCGATTGCTATGAAGGTCTACCGGATTTCTGCAGAGGATAAATGGAAAAGAAGATAATTTTCAAGGTTCAGGATATTTATGGAAAATTGAAAAGATAAGGAAGTTTTCCGCATAAGATAAACTCGAACCGGGGGCAGAAAGGGAAAGATGACCGACCTTGGAAACTTATATAAGAGGAGCCAAGATAAAGAGCAAAAGGACCCAAAGATTAGGCTTTGGGAGAAATTAATTAGCTTTAGGAGAACTTAGGATCTAGGCAGCTAGACTAGCGAGTTTGATACTTAGAACGTTTTACTTTTTGGTTTCTTCTGTTCTCCACTGTTGAAAAGTTTTCGTCCATCTTGTTTTATGTGAATCTATGTAATTTTACTTCATATTAATCAATAAACGCCTCTATGCAATCTCTTTTGAAATCTTGTTATTGTCTCCTTTTCGTATTCGTGTGTTTACGTAGGGGATCAAGGACCTCAAGGAAAATTAGGGGTTCTTGACTATCATCCATTCACTAAAATCAACTGTGTGAATTTTGGTTTCCACACGGTGTGAGTACAGTCTCTCTCTCTGCTCCCTTTAAAAACAACTAAAAATAAAGGATATAGGTCATAAAAAGGTGTGATTCAGGTGCTCGGTGGTGAATCCCATCAGTGTTCGCATCTCATCAAAACTTGTCCAATAAACTCAATCAATATAAAGACTTAAATGATACCTTACAAAGAATGGAGAAATCAGTGAGGAAGTGAGAAAACAGAGAAGAAAAACCGGAAGTATAGAAACATGAATGAATAAGAGTTCATGTGTCCTTCGATTGATACTCCTTCAATGAGATTTGACACTTTAACTCGAATAAAAAAGTCAATGATGGCGTATTTAGGTCACTTTGACGAGTTGTGAGTTGAAAATGGTATGGTTGATAAGCTGAAGTTCAACTACATGGAAGCATTTTTTTAAGGCTGGTACATTTAGATGTGGTTTACAACGTTAATGGTAAAAGCGGTTCTTAAGAAAGCATGAATTCTCATGTTTTCAAACTTCTTTTCGCTTGGGTTTAGTCATTGTTTCCTTTAATTAAGACAAGCAAAGATTCAAGTCTAGGAAATTTGATGTGTGTCAATTTCATCAGTTTTTTCTTTGGGTTTTAATAAGAAGTAATCGGTTTTACTATGCATTTTGTTTTTTTTTCCGGGTTCTTTATGTGTTTTATAGTGTTACAGGGTCAGTTGTATACTTGTATTCAAGGACCTTTCTTTCTTTTTCTTTTTAATTGAAGAACCTTGCAATAAAAAAATTTAGCCATTTCATAGTTGGTTTCTTTCAAGAACTCAAAATTCTTCTTTTTTTTTTTCTGGCTAAAACTCTGATCGATTATGTTAAAGCACATACGATGCTTATCCCCTTCTCTTTATACATATTACTAAGTAATAACATACCCCCTGCGTAAAAAAAATATTTTATAATTTTTAAAACAAATTTAATAACTAAAATTACTAAAATATATTTTAATACTTTCACCAAATTAAAAAAAAAAAAAGATTAAAAATATGAAATTTTTTCCTAAGTTTTAAAAATTAAAATATTTTTATATTCATATGGTTTTAAATTTAATTTATGATATTAAATATATATATATAATATAAATATAAATTATATATTATATTTAATATGAATATATATTAAATGAAAAATCTACTCGTATGATTCACGATCTTTTCTACAACAAAAAAATCATACCATTGGTGACAAAATGTTCGTTGTGAGACATCTTAAAATTTTAATAATTTATACTCCTTATTAAATTTTAAAATATTATATATTAAAAATGTAAGTTTTTATTATATGGTTAATGTGATTATTTAATTTATTTTAATAATATAAAATAAAAAATGATAGAAACATCCATATATATATTTTAATCATATTAGGTAATTTTATAATTTTTATTTAAAGAAAAAAGTATTTTTATATTAGTAATTGTCACCCATATATAAATGACTTTACTTTTGGCTGAAGAAGAAGTTTCTCACACACAAATGGTCACCCATTCTAGGGAGCACGAGATGACAAGCTTACCTACCTTACCGGGAAGATGATTTTTTACCGATGGATTATGCAAAAATCAGAATAACTACTCGGGACAAGTTTGATTTAGCACGGTAGAAGGTTTAATGGATTGATGGGGGCAATGAACATGAGAGCTACTATTTCAACTCTTCATTCGGAGATAGAAGTACTCATTTGGGAAATAGAGTGTATGAAGACTTTACACAGTATTATCACTATTATGTCACATTTACAATGAATTATTCTCAATTGGTAAGATAGTTGTAGAACGAGAAGAATGGTCAGCTTTTTCAAATTATTTGGAAGATATTAAGACCCCTTAAAAAAGGTTTCAATCACTGAGAGCTCATTCATATATCCCGAACGCATAATACAAAAGTGGAAAGTCTCGCACAGTGCCAGGAGGCAACCGTCGTTTGTCGCTTATATGGATGCAGAGTTACCGATTTGGCTTTCATAGTCTTAGTTGAGTTTGTTTATATCGATGAAAAAAAATTATAATGCTTCAAAAATAATATTAGTAATATTTTGCGGTTAACACTAATCGGATTTTCTTTGCTAATTTTCTTTTTCATTTGTCTATAATAGGGAAACTTTCATTTAAGAGAATTTTCTTTCAAGTTTCATTAATCTTTCCAAGAGATTTTTTTTCAAGTTTCATTAGTCTTTGTCAGCATTGACACATCTCAGCTTTTTGTAGCACCTCTTGTATGACTTTTTAACTGTTATAACATCTAATTCATTCTAATAGATAGAAATATTTTATGAAATTTCAAATTTATTAATGAATGTGTGGTAAAACCCTTTACAAAAGGATGAGATCGCTAAAGAATATGAAAACAAAAGAAGAACATGAACTGGTCATAAGAAAAACCTTAGCTACTGGTAATGAGAGACTAAAGCATAACAATTCAAAATCATGTGTTAAAAATATAACTATCCGTTTGAGAGTGATGCTAGTAAATTCCATCTATTGTGTTGTTTGTAAAACATATCTAATTATTATTCTCTTACGATTATGCCACCTGATGAGAATATATGTCTGACTGCGTTACTTCGAATCGCTCTGTTTCAATGGTACGTCATGTAGATGAAGATCTCTTCTATCTATTTTCTCCATAATTTGCATTTTACTGGGTTTGAACCTGAGACATTTTGGTGTAAAAGTACTAATGGACCCTTAGCCAAACTAATGGACTAAAATGGATTCCACATTTAAATGTTTGTTAAAAGGTTATGTTTTTAATTATTTATTTAATTTATAATAAAGAGAGAAATATTTTAGATGATAAGATATTGCAATAGAGGATACTATTGAATAAAAATGTAACATTCATTATGAAAAGTAAAAATAGCTCCAAATTTGGTTAAAATAGGAAACAAACATAATTATATTTATTTGATCGTAACATCATTGGGTTAAAATCAAATACAAAACCAATAACATTAAATCTGTATAAATTAACCGGATCCACGGCAATGTTCGCCCGTCTCGCATCCTCTGTGGTAAGGATTGGCGTCTTGCTCCTTGCAGGTGCTAGGATTCGCTTTATCGCAAGCCAAACTGTGATCTCCACTATTAAGATCGCCATAATTTATGTATCTTGCCTCAATATTGGTTGCTGTAAGAGCCAAGAACACTATAAGAACTAGAGAGACAATCATCTTAACACTTTTAGACATCCTCATATTATTACTAATTATTTGTTAGTCTCCAAATAAATTAAATAAATAAATTTATAAAAGAAACCCCACTTAGGAGTTCAATTTATTTGATTTATATATTTAACTGTATTTGGAGTTGGCTCTGTGGGATTATGAGGAAGAGTTTATGTGTGTTTATATAGTGGAGAATAGATGGATTTCAAAGTTGGTTATTTCTTGACGATGATTAATAACCGCATAGTTTTTAGTAAAGAGAGCTGGCTAATGTTTTTAAAATTAGTCTAAACAATATATCTTGCAATAATGCTACACGTAATTAGCTTTTTGGCTTTATTTAAGCCAAAAAGCAAATTAAGCTAAAAAGAAGGTGAGTTTACTATTCCAAAAATTAGTCATCGTTAGAACTGGAAACAATTTTGGTTATATTAGGCTGAAGGTAATGAGCAATCAACCTCTTTTAATTAGGTGATTTAAGATTTTAATAAGTCAAGTATAGAAAGGGATTGTAGGACTAAGAGATTTATGATTCCTGATTCTAAAAAAAATTGATTCCAGACTCTATTTTTGGTTCATAATCTTTTTTTTTGTAACGATGTGTGACATTGAGCCACATGGGCAAAAATTTCAGAGTATCACAATAAAAACAAAGCATAAGGCCATAAAGGTATGTCATAAAAAATGGACCGATAAGTACCAAAAAGACTATCTGAAACAAAGAAACACAATTGCATTACACTCACAAAGAAGAAATATCATGATTCATGGTGTGCGTTTTAAGAGGAGGTTGGAGGAAGCTAGTGCTTCCGCAGAAAACAAGGATTGGAATTTTACACTGCCATGCTATTGAGCTTGTCGAGAGAACATTAGACAATTTACGAAATTGATGACTTCTCTTTTTTCGGCAAGTCAGTTTCTCATAAAACATGAAAGCAACAATCTTCTAATACTAAAAAGGGCAATATGCTTCAAGCAGAAGCATGCCACGTCGTTTAAAAAATCAACCAATGAAGAGTTTTAAATTCGCCACGTCAGTATTGCTGTTTGGACTGATCAAAGTTGGGCCTTCGTTTCACTGTATTTAATTTGGCCCACAACATGCCCACCTCGCCAAGCCCTATTTTCGTCTGAGTGTCTACTGAGAGTCAATCTCTCCCTCCCCCGACTGCTCCGCTTCTTCTCCCTCATATGTTCCCTCTCTGAACTAAGTGTAACCTTCAGACATTACTGATCAATCAATGAAGGTCTTTAAGCTCCTATTGATTGTTTCATTCCATTTCCCATTCATCCTTTTCCTATATAAATCGTTGTGTCTACTCCTTAACACGTCACAAAATCAAAACCTACTCTGAAACAGCTACATCCATGGTCCTGAAATCGACCGGAAAATCTCAGCTTTTTACTTCAACGACGTCTCACCAGGTCCAGCCGAGCTCTGATTTCGCTTGATCCACTTCTGGGAAGCCAGAAACATTGCAAAAGGTGGAACTTTTATGGGCTTAGAGATGCTCCTCATCGACGAACAGTTATGCCTACTTATCCCTTATTTTTCTTTAATCTGAGTGTATAACAATCTTTGTGTGTTACATTGGAAGTCCAATTCGGTTGAAACGATCATATTAGTTCATTAACGCCTTTTTCTAATTTCAGTTGTTGGTTTTATTCGCATGGAAACAAAAAGACATGAGATACGTTTTCGGCATTAGTTAGAAAAGCATGGGTTTAGCCCCAAGGCTGCTTTAACGCTGACTTTTTCTTTACCTTTTTAATTTGCTCTGTCTTTACTCATGCTCATCAAAATTATCCTTATGCTTTGGAAGAAATAGATGGGTACTCCACTGTTCTTTATGTGAGCTATTTTATCAATATTTTGAAGTTTCATGCTAATCATTATAGACATTATCCCCTGATGTTAACTCTCAACATTGTCATGTTGCGATACCACCACTCAGAGCTTGAATTTAGATAAACCTACAAGGTTTTCTGTCCTAATATTGTCCTTCCACTTATTTCGTGTCTTTAATTTGAAGAACCAAGAAGAGATGAGGTTTGGACTATCTGTCTAGAGGAGCTGATTTTATATAACCGTCTGTCTCCAGTATCATGGTATTCTTCCTAGAATCTTCATTAACTCTTAAGCTTAGTTTCGAGACTACATACATTTGAGTAGAGATTTATGATGTCTTGCATATTTTCATTGTTTCACTCATTCATCCATGTGCATTTTAATCATATAGACTAAGATTTAATCATTTTTAGATTGCATTTTCAATACATGAGTCTTTATCAGGTGTTGGAGTGTGCCATGGAGTGATTTGAGATGTTTGGGAGCATTGTGATCCAAAAGGGGTGAAAGATGAGCATGGATGGAGCATTTAAAGAAATCTTCTGTTGCTAAGATTTTGTGGAAACACAGAAAATTGAGTTAGCTTTCTAATGGAAGTAGTTTCAAGTCATTTGAAGATGTAATGAAGAAGTTATGACCAATTTACTAGAGGCATATCCACCCTGTTCGAGCATCCTGGAGCGGCCTCTCAGAGCGAGGTCACTCCCAGCCAGAGCGACCTCCCAGAGCAATATACCAAGGTAGCTCCCAGCCAGAGTGACCTCACCAAAGCGACGTGCACAGGTAGCTCGGCCTTCTCCCATCCAGAGCGACCTCACCAGAGCGATGTGCACAGGTAGTTGCGCGTCATTTGCTTTGTCGAAACTTAATATCTTCCAGGGACCTTTTGGTCATTTGTCTTGATCAAATACACTTTCTAAACCTAAGTTTAAGTATGTTGTAAGCCGTTTTTGGACGGATTATCTTTGGTTCTTGGAGAAAACACAAAAACCTCTTGGAAAAGTTGATTTCTATGAATCATTCTTCATTGTTCTTGTGATCTTGTTTATCTTTTTGCATTATCTACTTATCTTAACATGATTAAGCTTGAATCCAATATGGTTTTGAGAGGAATCATGAAGATTAGTGAGTAATCCACCTTTGAATTCATGGGATAGGGAGATTAAGGGTGATTAGGCTATAACTAGGATGTTTAGTGTAGATTTCTCTTACTCCTTGCTAGTAGAGTATTCTTAATGCATCCTTTGAGTTGGCCTCTCAAAGGTTGAGCTTTAGGCATTTCCCACCTCACAAGGTGTTCGATGAAATTCCTGAGTCAACTCTCCTAAGCTTTTAGTATACTTTGCCAAAGACATTTGTTGTTAAAGGTGCTAAGATAGCTAATAGACTTGTTAGTAATGATTGCTTTCATATTATTCAACCAAAGACATTTGATGTTTGAGATATGTTAGCAAATGAACATTCATCTAGACATAGAGCTTGTTTAGAATTGTGTCTAGACTTAAGGTTGATAGTTTAATTGATCATTTGCCATCCTTAGTTCGAAACTTGATCACCCAAGGTCTAATCCCTATGTCCATGAGTTCTCTTTCCCTCAATCAAGGAAGTTATTTTAGTTATCGCTTTTCTTATTAGTAGTTATAGTACAAAACCATCATTTATTCGATTGCACTTAGATTAAGTGAGTACTTGCATTCTCAATGCTTTAAAATCCCTTAGAATTGGTTCGACAATCTCTTATACTACATTTAACACACATCTTTTAACAACCAACCGTAAATAGCAACCAACTTTTAGACTACATTATTTAAAAATGTATAACTGGAAAGTTTCTTTTTCCTTTGAAATCTTTTTTCATGTAATGACTGTCTTAGCGAATGGCAAGGTGTGCTGTTGGGAACTGCTATAGTTTGCGTAAAGATCATAAATCTGTTCTTAAGAGGTTTCAGAGAGCTATTCAACTGAATGAAATATCAACATATGCACATATGCTTTTTGGTCACGAGTACAATTCTTTTCCAATTCCCCCTTTGTTGTTAGTCATATCTACATTAAAAAATCGTACCCAAGACTGTCCCTTCTCATGTGTATATATGTTCACATGTAGCGGTTTGGTAGAGGCCAGTATATCCATCTTCTAGGCCGGGAAAAAACTGGGACAAGCTGGAAGCTGAAGTGAAGAAACATGTTCTTCTTTTAGCTTCAGAGGCTTTGCTTTACTTCATACTATTTCTATTATCGTTTTTGAAAGTGCGAGATAAGGATGGAAAACTAGATGGACATGCAGGTATATAGGAGCAAGTTTTACAGTGATATAATCCAGAGTACAGATGAAGACGTGACGCAAACCATGAACAAATAAATCATTTGTGAGGTGATGAACCTCTTTTTTGATCTTCTTTTTTAACAACTTATCCTTTGTCCTTTGACAGACAGTTTACTTTATCGGGTGGCTTTGGGTGTAACGTTCGGAGTCGAGAGTGATAATGTATTTCTTGGTTAAAATGTATGCAGTGTTCTTTTTCTTTGTTGGCCATCCCCATAGAGTATAGGCTATCCTTTTTAAGTACAAAATATAGTTTGAAAGTTAGTAGAAATATTGTATAAACTGTGATCTAATAAATTTGTAGTTGTTATCCCTACAGTAATACAAATATAAAATATATACTTTTCCTTATATATGTTACTCTTCTCTCTATTTTAGGTAAACTGGAGTTATGGTTTCTTATTGAACTTGAGAGAAATTGGATGCCAGAAATTTTCAATTTAGTATGGATTGCATTATTAATTTTCCTCACTATTTCCCTATGAGGAGAAGCTAAGAATGAAATATATGTGATCTAATACATCTTGAAGGTAGATGTTTATCTAATATTAGAATATGTAACTTACAGAGAAGACCTATTGTTTTTATAATTTTGTGTTAAAAACTGTTACCATTTTTTTGTGCTTGAAATATCTAATTACAAATACCTCCAAAATTAAATCAATATAATATTATATGCAAACAACTACAAAATCACCAAGAAAACAAAAAAAAACATCATAAGGATTTTAGCAAGAAAACTCTTATGTCAGTAAAAATGTATTCTTTGCAACAACATAATAAAGTCATCCAATTGGAGTTTGTACATCGGTGACCATGAAACTCATTTGATGTAAGGGGAAGCTAGCTTAAAACTTAAAAGGAAATGATAAGTGATCAAAGTAGGAAAAAAAGAAGATGAATATTTTACCCAACAGGGTTTAACCCCAAAAATATATATTGAAAAAGGCATAATAGATATTTTTTTTTGTCGCCAAGGCATAATAGATTTAATCATATAAACATATTATGATTTGGACATCTATAGCCAACATATGACTATATGAGTGCCACTTTCTAAAATTACACTTAAAATAATTTATGAATCATACTCAAATTGTTAAACCTATACATGTTATTCGAGTCAAACACAGTGAAAATCACAAATCATACTAAAGGATTTTCAAAAATCATCTTACATGAAAACATATACTAAAAGTTTTATTTCTAAACAAATTTCAAAGCGACATAGCATACATGCCAACATCACAAAATACAAAATGGGAAAACATTATAAGGAATATAAGAGAGATTTAACTAGAATTTCGAAATCATCATGTCTTAGACATAATTAACTTGAATTTAGATATGGTGGTCATAAAACTCATCTGATGACGTAGGGAAACATATAATATAAATTAAATGGTGAGTAAGTGATCGGAGTTAAAATGAAACAAGTAATAAACATGTTATTAAATAGTCCCAAAATGCAAAAAAAAATGTTGAAAATTTATAACATATATAATATTCAATGCGGTTTTTAAGTTTTATAAAAAAAATTAGAAATTATTCCTCTATTTTAATTTCTACATGTAGCATGTAACTAATTTGATGAGTAGGTGTCTAAGTGTTTTTAAAAAAATAGCTAACTAACTAAATACAAATCAAATGCATGGTTTACTTATATATAATAGAATCTATATATTTTATAAACATATATAGGTATATGGAACCATCATATTTTACCTATAGTTCTATAAAATGTTATAAAATTTATAATGCTTTATTCATATTTAAAATTTATTGAAAAAATTAAACTAAGTTATCCATTTATAATATTTTTGTTCATATTTTTTTATAATTTTTAGTTTCTTTCCACATATAGACAAAATAGCCAAAACAAAGTTTTAAGAAAATTCTCATATATCTTTCAAAACTGATCTTCATTCATTGTCAATTATATGTTGCTCTCTCACATATTACAACCAAAGTCGAAATGACAATCATTCAACAAAAAAAATACATGTTCTAAAATTGAAGGATATAGTTTAAAAAAAATATCAACAATTTAACATTGTACCAAAGTAACAAAAAGAATTTTATTTGCCATTCAGTTAGATATGTAATTAATTTGATTATTAAAATTTTCACTTTTGATGTTTCCTTACGTTTTAGACATCATTGACGTATAATATCTCCAGCCTCGCATAGTATAACAAGAATCACAACCAGGGCCGGGTAATAAAAGGGGTAAACGGTGTGACTACCCCGAAACCAAACATGTTTCCCCCTATATTAATAATTAAAGGGTCTAATTTCATTATAAATTCATATTTTTAAAGACAAAAATTAAAATTTAATAAATAAAATTAAAAAGGGCCCAAATTTGTTTTATGTGTATATAGTTTTACTTTCAGCACAAAATATACATAATGTTACTGATTAAATTTTGAAAAATATTTTAAAATTAAATAAATATAAAATTGAAAAGGAAAAAGAAAGAATATTTTTCCCTTAAAGCCCATAACATTATTGAACCGGCCCTGATCACAATTTAATTGTTGTCAACTAAATAAATTCAACTAAATGCTGAAGGTTAACATAGAAGAGTTCAAGTTACTTTTCATATATCTATATCTAAATGTTGTCAACATCTTCAAGGCTTACCTTTCATAGAGAAATTACAACTACCGGTCCTCTCTTTAAAATACTCTCTACCATATTATCAAAGATTATTGATTTCATACATTTGATAATTAAACCTTTTCAAAGCTCATATACGATAACAATAAACACATTCAAATTTTTAAAGTTATGCATGTAAATCCTATTTTTGGTTACATAAACTGCACACAAAATTCACAATATCAAAAATTAAACTAATTACTAATATACCACATAACACCAAACCAAAAAAATATCAAACTTAAGATCATAATGGTCAATAATATAACTATTAAAAATTAAGAAATCTACAAACAACAAAAAAGTTCACACTGTAAATTAATCATCAAAATTATATATATTTAGAGGCATTATCCGCGCATAGCGCGGAAAAAAGCTCTAGTTATTTTAAAAGGCTGATCAAAGATCCGAATATTAAGGGACAAACTGCTAAAACCATGAGCTCAAACCCTTCTTTATCCACATTAGTGGCTTGAAAAAAAACTCAGTTTTTGGAGGTCAGTCTCCAAGAGAGCAATCCCACCAGTTCTGACCTACGGTAGCCTAAAAGCTGTTGGAATCGTGATGGCCGATGTCCAACTCTATGTTATCCGATTAGTACGATATTGTCCACTTTGGGCCTAATAGGCAAGCCCGCATGGATTTACTTTTTGGATTCCTTCCCAAAAGGCCTCGTACTAATTAGAGTTGGACTTCTCTTTATATATTAGACACTTCTTATCTAAACTTCCAATGTGAGACTTTGTTTGATATCTCATATTCTCCCCCTCAAACTAAGAACCACACTCATCTCGTGTGTTATAGCCTTCAGCGAAACTCTTTTATCGCAATGTTACTTTGACATATTTTCTAAATTGGTTCATAGTCTTATGGAATAAGATATTTACCTATGAATTTTGAGTTTTCAGTCATAAAAATAGTAATAAATCGGAAAATTATTCATTTGAAGAATTATATATAAAGTGAGCAATTTTTTGTTGTTCAATTGTTATATTTATTTATCAACAAAAGAAAATAATACAACAAATGTAGTGTTCAAGGAAAATATTCAAAATTTTAAACCAAAATCATAACTAAGGCATATAGAAATCAACACTCTCAATTACGCTGATGAGAAAGGGAAATTTAATGAGCTTTGGAGAAGAAATCAATACTATCAATTCTTTAAATTTACCAAAAGTGGTTCTCAACAGCTGATAGAGGGTACATTTCACTACCTCGGCCTGTCCAACAGTATGAGGATGGCAAGTGGTGGACAAAAGTAACTTGGTCCCAAGTTTCTAATAAAGTGTTTTCCAGAATTTTCTTTATACTTTGGAGTCAAGATCTTACACAATTGACCAGGGAATGCCATGTACAGAAAATCCATAAAAATTTTCACCCATGGTGTATGAGGAATTGTTAAAGGCATGTATAAACCAAATGAATGTGACATGGATTTGATTTTTAGGCAAACGATGCATTTTTCACAAAGATTCTCGACATCTAACCTCCTATATGGCCAAAAGAAGTGGTCAGTTAGAACACTCAAAGTTTTATGTCGACAGAAGTGTCCATCAATGTCCCACCATGTCATTCTCTTGTCAGCAAATCCCTCATGGAACCTTTTGGAATACAATGTCTTTTCTCATTGAACAAGAAGTATTCATGCTGATAAAATGTGTCGTAGGTGCCTTTGTCCGTGTTCCTAAAAAGTTCTTGAAAATGATGGTAACGAGCATATGAATCTTTAAGATGTTCAAAACCCACGATCTTAGCTTCCATGGTTGATATGAGAATATATCTCTTTGAAAGTAAACCAGCCACCATATTTTCTTTGCCCTTCTTATACTTGATCACATATACAAACATCTCCACAAACTCCAACCACTTAGCATGCCTATTCTTGAGTGTTTTATGACCTCCCATGTGTTTCAGTGTCTCATGATATGTATGAATAACAAACTTTTTGGACGACAGATAATGTTACTATGTTTCAAAAGATCTTACTAATGCATAGAGCTCCTTGTCACAACTCGGATACTTTGGTGTTGATCCACTCGATTTCTCACTGAAATAGGCTGTTGTTCGGCCTCCTTGTGTCGGTACAGCCCATATTCCTGAACCTGATGCATCACCTCAACTTCAATAGTTATATCAAAATAAGGGAGTATAAGAACTGGTCCATGTGTGAGACTATATTTAAGCTTGTTGATAAATATTCTTGGGCTTGTCCACATGAAAGGGTAGTGTTCTTTGTGATCACTGACGTCATATTTGATGCTATGGTGCTGAAGTTTTTTACATATCTTTGGTAAAAACTGGTGATGCAGCCTTTCTCAGCCTCATCTTCAAGGGATTGATGTCAAGGAAGAATCAGCTAGACATTTGTCTATGGCACGTCCTAGTGGTCTGAAATGGGCTCAAGCAATATCTAATGGGCTTAAAGGAGATCTAATAGGTTGATCCATGAGGTTTTGGATCGAGAGAATACAAAGGCCCATGATATGGCCTTCATAAGTTGTGGACGTCCATATATTGTTCTAGAAATGGAATGGACAACTCAGTTTGAGCAGGAAATGGAAAGGGAAAACCAGTGTGATCGAGAAATGAGTTGGTCAAACCGAAATGGGCGAGATATGGCTTGGAAATGGAATCTGAAGATCTGGAAATGGAACATCAGGAACATTATCATCACCCAAATGAGAATAAAGATCAACTTGGTCGGGCCTGAATTGAAGTGCACTGAGCCTAACAAGGAGTTGGTCGAAAAAGGCCTTTATCGACCCAAAAAGTGGAACGACAAGCCCGATTGGTTCATTGCTGGCTCAAGAAGGATACCAAATACCAACCTGGTGTAGCTTAAGTGTTTTTAGTTTTATTATTCATGTAAACCCATTTGGGATAGGTTTTGGGATTTATAAACCCCTTAGGAATCAGTTTTGTGTTTTAAACCAATTTGCAATGGGATTAGGATCTAGTTTTTTCATTAACCACTTTGGTTTAGGAGCGGGGTTTTTAGTTTTACGCTTTTAAAAAAGCTGCACACGTTCTTGTAACCTTCACCCTTTCATTGAATAAACTTTACCTTTGTGCAAGCAAAATATTCTCGGTGGAGACTTCTTTATCTAGTCCATATGTGGACAACCCAACCTCTAAGAGTTTAATCTCCATTAAAGAGACATTCAGAGCCAGTATACGAGGTGAACTCGTGGCTCCTGAATTAATAAGCAACCTGAGAGCAACCCATAGTTCTAAGGTGAAGATCACCCATTGTCCAAGAGCTTTTCAGGTTCAAGGATCCGCCCTTCCACCCTCAAGTGTGATTGGGACGAGGTCTTCCTTTCCAGAGTCGTATCATGTGGTATCAGAGTCACTTGAGGGTATAGGGATTGATGATCTTAACCTAGGATCACGTGATACATCATCTATCCAGCATCTTCTTTGTCTTCTTATAGAAAACAGGAAGAGAAGGCTAAAGAACCAGTAACAAGGGAGCTGTTGCAGGGCAGGATACGCTTGATCCAGATTCCACTCTTCTCTAGGAAGATTGATTCAGAAACATACTTAGAATGGGAAAAGGAGATGTATTTAGTTTTTGGCTGCCATAAATATACTGAGAAGAAGAAGGTACATCTAGAAGTCACTGGTTTCTGTGGATATGTACTTACTTGGTGGTATCAAATTGCTAAGACTAGGAGGTTTAATGGAGAACCAAAGGTTTCTTCTTGGTTTGAGATAAAAACAATTATGAAGAAAAGATTTCTATCCAGAAGCTATGATCAACTTGATTTGGGGAGGATGCATAGTCCACCAAGTACAGCTAGTGTACGACCTAGGACAGCCAGAGAAGAGTCAAGGACCTCCTGTAGACGTGATCCACCAAGAAGTTTTCTGAAACTTGTTCCACAACCTGATTTGCAAATCCAACAGTCTCGGAATTGGCTCAGTAATGAGATACCTCAAGTATGCAAAGCGGCTGTGAAAAATCAACTGAATAGGAAAATACCACGACCAGTCTCAGTAGTTGATGAGCTAAGTTGTGATCAGAAGGAACCAGCAGAGGAGAAAGAAACGATTGACCAGAAACCGAAAATATCTTGTCAAGAAGAAAGCTTGCCTGATCAGTTGAAGCAAGAGGAGAATCAACCAGCTTTGGAAGATCACGTGTGTGCCCTAATCAATGCTGAAGAGGGAGTACTTGATGGATCACCTAAAGCACATGACTTGGCACTAACAACTTTGGTTGATGAAGGTGATATCATGAATTTTGTTTCTTGCGATTTGCTGATCAATCAATGTGTATGGATTCAGGACAGTCTTGTGGGCAATATGAGGTTTCTAAAGGTGCTTCAAAACCTTGTATTTTAACCAGGAGGAGGGATATGTGTGCATAGAAACAATAGCAAGACCTTGGACCAAAGAACAGCAACCAAGAATCTGAGTATATACTGTCTATTCAATCTGGAAGAAAAGGATTTGAGGTCAAATCCTTTTGAAGGGAGAGAGGATGGTGTGATAAGAAAAAGCTGCTATGAAAAGAGAGGAGATTCAGAAGACAACACTGTCATGGTTTGTTCCAAAGCTGATCAGTACAAACCAAGATGGCTAGTGAAAGGGACTGGAATGGTCAGAGATGATCCAAAACTCCAAGAGGAGTACGGAACTTTCTTTACACGACCACCTGATCAGAAGAAGGCCAATATTATAGTACATTATCACATGTCCATGAGTAGGACGTGTGCTGAATCAAACTGGAGAGAATCATTGAGCTTCAAACTCAACAATGTGAAGGAACCATCTTCCTTAGTATATTGAGCAGAGTTTCAAGCAGTTTCTGTGGCATGAAGAGGGGTTGCAATACCTTCTATTCGAGCCTGGAGGGAGTCTTTTGATGCTGAGGTTCATAGCAATGCATGGAAAGCAGGTCATGGCCGAGTTTGATTATCTAGAAAGTTCGGATTTGAGGACAAATCCTTTTAAAGGAGGAGGGAATGATGCAGCCTTGATCAGCCTCATCTTCAAGGGATTTGATGTCAAGGAAGAATCAGCTAGACATTTGTCTATGGCACGTCCTAGTGGTCTGAAATGGGCTCAAGCAAAGTCTATTGGGCTGAAAGGAGATCTAATAGGCTTGATCCATGAGGTTTTGGATCGAGAGAATACAAATGCCCATGATATGGCCTTCATAAGTTGTGGACGTCCATATGTTGGTCTAGAAATGGAATGAACAACTCAGTTTGAACAGGAAATGGAAAGGAAAAACCAGTGTGATCGAGAAATGAGTTGGTCAAACTGAAATGGGCGAGATATGGCTTGGAAATGGAATCTGAAGATCTGGAAATGGAACATCAGGAACATGATCATCACCCAAATGAGCATAAAGACCAACTTGGTCGGGCCTGAATTGAAGTGGACTGAGCCTAACAAGGAGTTGTCGAAAAAGGCTTTTATCGACCAAAAAGTGGAAGGACAAGCCCGCTTGGTTTATTGCTGGCCCAAGAAGGATACCAACGACCATGCTGATCTAGCTTAAGTGTTTTTGGTTTTATTATTCATGTAAACCCATTTGTGATAGGTTTTGGGATTTATAAACCCCTTAGGAATCTGTTTTGTGTTTTAAACCAATTTGCAATAGGATTAGGATCTGATTTTTCACTAACCACTTTGGTTTAGGAGTAGGGTTTTTAGTTTTATGCTTTTAAACAAGCTGCACATGTTCTTGTAACCTGCACCCTTTCATTGAATAAACTTTACCTTTGTGCAAGCAAAATTGTCTCGGTGGAGACTTCTTTATCTAGTCCATGTGTGGACAACCCAACCTCTAGGAGTTTAATATCCATGAAAGCTAGAGATATTCAGAGCCAGTATACGAGGTGAACTCGTGGCTCCTGAAATAATAAGCAACCTGAGAGTAACCCATAGCTCTAAGGTGAAGATCACCCACTGTCCAAGAGCTTTTCAGGCTCAAGGATCCGCCCTTCCACCCTCAAGTGTGATTGGGACGAGGTCTTCTTTTCCAGGACCGTATCAAATAAAATTCACTATATGTATATTTCCATAGAAAATATTTTCATAGCACTATTTAAAATTAAGCATGCACCAGGTTGCGGAATCATCCCTGATATTATGTGCATTTATTAACATCAAAAGAGAAAGTGATAACTTATTAACATTATTTCAAACGCAATATTTTTTATCTGTTATAATTATTTTATAG
Source organism: Moricandia arvensis (assembly GCA_905132765.1). NCBI lineage: Eukaryota > Viridiplantae > Streptophyta > Magnoliopsida > Brassicales > Brassicaceae > Moricandia > Moricandia arvensis. The sequence continues at coordinate 52,371 of CAJHQP010001095.1, forward strand.
AACGGGAATTAATGTATTGTAATTTAAAGAATATACAAAAAATTTAAAAATGTAATTTTAAAAAATAATTTAAAAAGTCCATGGAAAACAATCAAGTTGAGCTCCATCACGTCTATCTCTGCATGGTGATGGTTCATAAATGCTCCAAATACATTCACTGCAAACTCCAACTTTGCTTCTTGGATTATCGTCTCGATCAGCTCTAAAAATATCAAATGTCACTGTATTGTTAGGCCAAGCAAAACTACAAGTGTATAGGGTTGTTTTTTTTAGGTTAACACGAAATCGAAAATCAAAATTGTCTCAAGGACCAAGGGAAAATACTCCCTTGTATTCTCTTTGTTCCTACAATGCACAATCAATATTGCACGCGTTACAAGTTTGTTGATAACTGTAACATGTTTCGCGGAGAAGGGAAAAAGTCCTGCCGACTCAAAGGAAGTCGTTGCATGGATGATTAGAAATGGGATTAGCATAAAATTGAAAATGTGGGTTCTTGGAGCCATTGTTTTTCTTTTTGTTATAATATTTCTGTAAGTAAAGTAGTATAAGATGAAATGATTTGTTTTTGGAGAAAGTACTTGACAATCAACTTTCACAAAAAAGTACTTAACAATTATATAGGTAGTATATAACTACCGCGTATGCATTTATCTATTTCTTATTTTTTTTGTCATCGCATTTATCTATTTCTTTTTTTTTTGTCATCGCATTTATAATTTATCTATTTTTAACCCAAAAAGTACACATTTATTTCGATTGGCAACAGTTTGAAATATATTAAAGTAGAGATTTATCAACCATTAATTATTTACATTATTGAAAATCTCTAGTTTATGTTTTTATAGTATATATATTTGTGAAAAGCAATTTTTATGAAAAAGAAATTGAATTATAAAGCCATGATTTGTTTTTGTGATATAATAAATTTTTTTTTGAAAATAATAGATTATAATATCTGATTGGAGGAAAATAGTATTATTTCTTATAAATGAAATGGCATTTATTGTTTTCCATTATTTGGCGTTTACTTTGTGAATTTTTTTGAAAAGCTAATTAAAGATTCTATAATAAAATATCTCTTTAATTTATTCTGGATTATTAAAGATAAAATAGTGTTAATTTATTTTGTTAAATGTCCACGCCACAAGTTAACTGTTTGCAGATTGTAAAGTACATTTTAGTTTTTGTTATTCCAAACAATCAGTTTTAATCAAATCATGATTTTTGGAAGATTCTCTAATATTTAAGAAAACTAGATTTCTTCCACTTTAATTTAAAATAAAATTTAATACCACTTTTATCTAAAAGCTAAAATTCATATTCTTGAGGTTTTCTCTAATGCTAGCTACGATTAGAACTATTTCATATTTTCTGCAACATAAAAACTAATTTTTGTAGAATGATTTCCTATATCAAAATCACATATACTACTCTATATAAATATAAGAAAAAAAATCTCACAAAATTTTTTTTTTCTATAAATCAAGCTATTAGACAAAAAAAGAAACTTACTGATTTTGGGTAAGTTATTCTTTGATGTTTTAATCAATATATTGTACCATAACCTTGTAGATAGTTTATTAAACTTGTTTCTTATTAGTAAGCCGGTTAAAATTCTGAAAGATAATGCACTAGAAGATTTTCGTGAAAGTCTTTTGGGTGAATAGTAAATTTAGCGTCTGAAAGACTTTCAAGTAAATCTTTTATAAGGTCTTCTATGAGGTATTCTATTAAAAGACTTATTTGAAAGTCTTCTGAATCAAAAATATTTAATTTTATTGAAAATTTTGTCTCCTTATATAAAGAAAAATTTACATATGCTCTCTCTTCTTCTCAAATGGATGCAACAAAATGCAATGTTTCTCATTCTAAAACCCTCTAATCTCTTTGAAATTTTAAAAAATATAAACTTTATATTAATTTCTCAATTTTATCTCATGTCTTACTCACTGATTTATTTTGTTTTTGCAGGTTTTTCATTATATTGTTCTCATCTTTCACTCCTTTAAAGGTAGATCTATAAATCATATTTTTTATTTGGTAACTTCTTGTTGCTTAAAGGTCTTTTAAAAGGTTTTTAGTATTGTTTTAAATTCTCACTTTATTTTTAAGTTTTTCAATGTTTTGCAGCCATTTGAATGCTTTTTAATATGCCGCTTTTTTAGATTTGAGACAGACTTGGAAGACATCCAAATAAGTTTTTTCGGAATTCTTCTAACATTTAATCCACTAGAAGACTTCTTGGAAGTTTTCTGGCGGAGTCTTCTCCCATATCTTCTCTTTCATAACAAATATGAGCGTTGTAGTAAGTCTCCATTGCGAAGTTTGGGTAAGTCTCTAGTTGCTTAAAGCTCTTATTTTTTTCTCATACTAAAACTCTCCAACCTCTCTTAATTAAGTATTTTACAACTTGAAAACACCAAACTTTATATCAGTTTATCATTTGTCTCATGTCTTTCCACTAATTCATTTGTTTTGTAAGTTTTTTATTACATGATTCTCATCTTCTACAACTTTAAAAATAGATCTATTTTTTAGATATGTATTTTTAGTATTCTTTAAAAGTAGACTTATCTCATCTTTCACTCATTTTTCCTATTTTCACTACAAGAAATAGAAATATTAATGGTATCAGATTATAGCGCTTATAACAATTATGCTATTGTATACTAACACTTATTTTTTATAGCGTACATCAATTTAAAACGCTATATTTGTTATCTCGGAAAAATAATTTTCTTAGCCGCGTTAATTTATTAACCACTACAAATTCAAAATTAAACGTGATCGCAAATATAAAATAGAGAAATACTTTAAGATAACCCTAAAAAAAGTTTTTGTCACAAAAATAACCCTCAAGAACAAAAATGACAAATCTAGCCTTTTTTCATTTTCAAAAAATTAATTTTTGTTTTATTTTTTTTCAATTTTAAACTCACCCCCAAAACCTCACCCCATAACTCTAAACCCTAAGTCTAGATTAGTTAACCCAAGGGTTAACAAAATGACTAACATACATTTATACCCCTTGGGTTAACTAATCTAGACTTAAGGTTTAAAGTTATGGGGTGACGTTTTGGGGGTGAAGTTTAAAATTAAAAAAATAAAAAATAAAAATTAATTTTTTGAAAATAAAAAAGGCTAGATTTGTCATTTTTGTTCTTAAGGGTTATTTTTGTGACAAAAACTTCGGTTATCTAGGAGATTTGTCCTATAAAATATATCAAATTTTAGTCAAAATATTTTAAAATAATCTTTGACCAGGTTTTTATACACACTCATGGCATCCCAATTTAACTCTTTCTATTGTTTCTCATAAAACGAAACCCTATTTTCTTCATTGTTTCTCAGAAAATCCAGATAGTTTTATTGAATCGAAGCTTCAATAAGGTATGTTCTCATTCAATCGTAGCTTCTTTTTTCTATCTCATCGATATCCAAAACGTGAAACCCTAATTCTCTGCAGATTCCCCCAATCAGTAAAAAAGGTTTCTTCAGGTAAAAATGTTTCTCATCTATCTTTTTTCTATTATGTAAACTTTGTTGGTCAAACGAAATCGTCTTTAATTTCTATTGTATAAGACCATGTTTGTCGACTCTGTTCCAACTCCTACGGTGGCTCCTAACCCAGACGTGTTTACTCCGTGTCTCTCAGTTGGCTGCTCCTCCTTCTCTGACGAATTTTCCAGTCTCGTCTTCATCTTGTTCGAGCACTGTCAGTAGCAGAGCCAAAGTTTCTCTCTGGACTGAGTTCAGGGTAAAGATTAATTCTTTGATCTGCTCTTTAATCTTTGATGGCAATCTCGTGCCGTATTGAACGCAGCGAGTGATGGGTTTATAGAATTATTATTATCGACTAAAGATGGGTCCTTCCATAGAGAGTCTGATTGACATTGGTGGATGTTTTTGTGTGTTTAGTAGGTCGTTGATTGATGGATTACTGGGAACACGTAGTCTAGTTTATCTAACAATTTGATTGTCGAACATTGTCTGTTTCTGACAATTGACTGGGCATTTGTAATTATTTTTGCTTGAAATTGTTACGTTCTGATATAAATTGGGTTCTCGTACCTTGTAATTTACACTAAAGAGAGATGCTAACTGGTCAAGTTGATTTCTTTATCATATCAATTGCTCTTTAGAGTTAGCAGGGTTTGATTCGGAGGGATTTTTGAGCTTCAATTTCCATTTGTGAGCCTAACCGTGCACTGTCCTTACAGGTTTCATAAGGGGCTGTTGGATCCTGTAGCTTCTTAGTTATGATATCTAGCACAACAGAAGATCAAAGGTGTCTATTATATTCTTTTAGTTTGTCTTCTCATAAACGTTTGATGTTTAAATACTGGGTTGTGTTTTTTAAAGGAGATAAACAGAGAATCATGTGCAGGAAACAAATAAACAGAGAATCATGAGGTGCATGCTGACAATAAGCAAACACCAACGCTTTTTTCTCGACTCTCTCTCTCCACCAAGTCCTCTTCTTCTTTTGTCTCTGTGTTCTAGACGTTTTGAGTGGGATCTCCAGAAATTTGTTAGTTATTAGAAATTTGGTATTGAGTTCATGTTTTCATGTATTGACTTTGAATGTTTTAATTTTTTTAATGGAAAAGTATATACTTTTTTGGTCAACTATGGAAAAGTATATATATTTCATGAAGGTTATGTTACGAAATTAGATTATCATCTATATTTATAAAGTTAATGATATTTTTATTTATCTAACCCTCCATAAACCTTGGACATTAAAACCCTAAACCCTAAGCTTTATAAACAACCCCTAAAAGTCATGTAAAGTAAAATCATTAAATATTGTCACCCTAAACCCTAAACATGTTTTTATACCCTAAACATAAACTCCAATCCAATCTTAAACTTAAACTCAAAATTTAATCATTTTAAAATCTAATTTTAGATTTAAATTCTAAACCTCAAACACTAAATCTTAAACCTACACTCTATATCTTGTACCCTATACCTCAAACTTAAACTCTACATACAAATCCTAAATCCAATCTTTACAAACTTATAACGGAAAGTTTAAATTTAAACTCCATATATATTTTAAAACTCAAATCACATACTTAATCCTAAGTCTTAACTCTAACCTCTAAACTACATTTCTCATTTTAACATATATCATATAACATTAAATTTTAATTTTAAAATAAACTATAGTTTTATAAATAAATTAAATTTCAAATAAAGAATTTAGAATTCAAATTTTGAATTATGATATCGAAGTAATTAAAGCTTAAATAATTTTTATAATAGCTAGAAGTAAATAAGAAGACAACTTGTATTGTTTTTTCTTTGAACCATTGATTATTTGAAACAAAGGCCCAAAATCACTCTTGTATCTATCCTCGCCCTTTTTCCTATTGGTTTACTTTTTCTTATGGCATGGATCACCATCTTCACCCTTGGATGATATTGAATCAACGCTTAAGATTAATTATTCTTTTATTCTTTTTTTTTAATTATCTTTTCTGAGATCTACGAGAGAAGCAAGAGACAAGGAGAAGAGATGGAGTTCGTAGATGGTAGAGAAAGGAGAAGACGCAATGACCGGTCGTCACCACCACCACCACCACCACCATTGCTTGCTACCACCACCACCATCGCCATCGCCAACTCTCACATCCCCCATCGCTCGTCACCACCACCATCGCTTCTCAGATCCGTCTTCAACGGAGTCGCCACCACCACTGTCACGCTCGTCATAACCACCACTAATCACTTCTATGCCTCTCACTCTATGTCTCTCATTCTATTTGTGTTTTTTTTGTTCTTGTTACAAGAAGCTTGCTCATAAGAAAGTGGTCGTAAGAGACTCAGCTTGATCACTGAGAAGTGCTCTGCCTATTTCAATTTTAGTTAGAGACCAATAGTTTCACTGAAAGACCAAGTTTACATATTTCTACGTCTTTCATCCAATGAAGGCTTATCAGTATTTTTTTGTTCCTGGTAAAGGTGGTGGTCAAGACTCGTGAGCATGAGATGTTGATTATTGCATTTTATCATAGGCCAATTAACCTAATGTGCACGCTACCACAATCGAATGGTATTTCGATGCAGCACTTTAGGATCGAATCCACAAGGAACTAGTGATCTATAACACTAAGAATACACAAACTTTCTTAATATAAGCAAATAAGAAGATAGATGATTTGTAACAAGCTAAACTCCTAGAATTATAAACAAAGTGATCTCAAATTCAAACAAGAAATAAGTGCAAGAATCAAACTTTCAATCAATAGCTAAGGATAGATCCATGGGAAAGATAATCGATATCAGGTGATCAAGATTCAATCTAGGATGCTCAAACAAATCAATCAACCAATCTATAGGTCTAGATCTCATTCAAATAGATTAATTCACTCTCGTGACAATAACCCCTATGCTAATCATGCATTAAACATCAACTCTCATTAGTCTAACACATTCAAGCATGCATAAATAACAAGTCTACTAACCATTTAACATCTCTAACATCAATTCTCATTGGCTAGACATGTAAAAGACAATATTAAGTTGGTTCAAGCATTTCATCGAACACCTTTCGGGCATGAAACAACTTATGATCTAGATTAGATTTCTCAACCTTAATCTAGCATTAAGATCACCTAATAGGTCATAGAACAATGTTAATCAAGCAAAAATCATCCTAAATATCCACTTAATCATCCTAATCTACTTAACCCATAGATCACAAAGTGTCTACTCAATAAACTCCATAATAAACCTTAAACTCATATGAGATTCAAGGCTAATCATGTTAATGAGAAAGATAAACACAATATAAGATGAAATACTTCCTTAAAATGATCAAAAGATTCAAGCTTTTATAATGTTAAACAAAGTCTTGAGAGAAAAATGAGACATGATCCTAAGATTAGGTCTAAAGAGTATTTATAGTACTCTAAAAATGAACCGGGTGAATCCAACAAACCTGGGCTGACCCAAACATAAGTGGATAAAAATCTGGTCAAACTCTGGATGTTGACTTTGACAAACTCGCAGCAGCCTTTGGACGTGTCGTTAGACCGCTGCACCATAGGCCGCACCAACACTTAAGCACTGAGATCCTCTTGATTTCCTTAGGTGCGACCATGGTAGCCGCTGCATCTTCCCGCGTCAGACCCCGCACCAACTTCATTGTATTTCAACGTTCGTCGCACACCGCTGCACCAAGCCGCGCCAACATTTGGCTGAGAAAAGGTGTTGTCTTCTAGAGACATGTACGAAGGCTGCTGCAGAAGGCTGCTGCAGAAGGCCGCTGTGATCATCCATCTGGTTTTTGGCATGGCCTTTAGGCCGCTGCGACCCCAAGCCGCTGGGACGCTTGGGCTCCATTTCGTTTCCCGACCAAAATCATTCTTTTTGCCTCAAATCAAGTTCCAAGTACTCCAACTCACCATATAACATCTCCATAAATGTATATGCAATACACCTAAATGTACTATAAATGCATCCAAATGTACAAAATGAGAACTAAAATTATTGCTAAAACCATGCAAATACATAAGATATCAATTCTCTCAAACTTGTCATTTACTTGTCCACAAGTAACTTTCAAGAACAAGATGGGGAAGAAGTGTGAAGGTGGGAGCTCATTACCAAAAGAAACTCTTCAAAGCCATCAATGTGATATCATTACAAAATCATACCAAATAGCAAGAGCAAGACATACTATCAAACTCTAACTTCTCTAGGCCTATCTCAACTCCTTGATCTTTTACACTCATCATCAAGACTCCACAAAAAAGCCAATCAACCAACTCTCACATTCATTAAACAATAATCACAAGTGCACTCTTTCAAATGGGCAATTGGTCCTAGTCATTTGGCTTGGTGAGAAAAAGGGCCTGAAGCTATGGTGAAGAAAGAAGGTTAACAAGTTCTTTCATGGTGGTTTACTCTCAAGAACAAGTAGCTTAACATCATGCATAATATATCTAAGAAAGAGAACAACTGATGCATACAATGTTTGATCCTCATTGTTCTACCCATTTCTTAAAGACAAAGAAATTACTGCCCTTGATTCCCAATGTCAAACTCCCTTTCATTCACTCAAAGACCCCAAGAACATTCAAGAACACTCTCACTTTTGGAACTCTTTGTTTCTTTTGTCTACTAGGGATTCTTTCACTCTTTTTCTTAGCCTTAACTCTTTTTTCTTTTCTTTTTCCCCACTTTTTTAAATCTTTCTTTTGTTATTCTTTGAGCTAATATTTCCTTTTTCTTTGATCCCTAATATCTTTTTTTAGACTTTTGAGTTCACTCTTTTCACTCACTTTTCTCTCAACCCTTCAAGTCAAACACCTAATACTCCCTTCAGGCCAATTAGGTGTTTGACTTGACAATCATGAGATCCTAAAGCTAGCAAGTAATGAGGACCAACCATTGTCGTTCCCAATACTCTCAACATTATGCACATATCAAGCTTTCAGAAGAGATCTCACTCAACAAATTAGTAATGGCTTGAAAGGAAGGTAGGGTTAAGGGTGTGGAGAACCATCCAAAAGAGAGATGATCACTTGAGTTGCCAAATATTGGTAGAAAGGAATAAGACTAACTCAAGTGTGTGTGTGTGAGGTAACCATGATCAAGCACAGCAAAAGCCCATAAGCAAGATATATTTGGTTCATTAACTCAAGTAAGATTGGAGTTGGGTTCAAGGACAAGCAAGCTTCATCAATCAAACAAGTTTCAAGATGATTTTTCAAGGCTCGAAGTCTACAAGTCCATCAAGAAGATGCCCAAGCTAGTTATCATGATTGAGAAGGGTATCACATTGAGTTATTTGCATAAGTTCTTTACAAGCTTTGCTCCCAATGCATGAATGCAATCTATATGCTTCTAAACTCAATCCTAAAGATGCAAATGATACAACTAGATGCTTGTTTCTTTTTTTGCTTTTGAAAAATTTCAACTTTTTGGTGTTTTTCAATGCAAATAAGTATGTACAATGCAATGCATGAGACTCATGACAAGTAAACAAAACAAAATACAATGTGAGATAGTAGACTCTCCTCAAACTTACTTGACACAGTCCCTTGTGTGAGAGTAAATTTGAAAGATAGATCAAAGGAAAAATAAAACATGATGAACTAAGTATTGACAAAGGTAGAATGCACTTACTTGAAGTTGTCCTTGATGAGAGGAGGGAATGAGGAGGGAGAGCTTGTTGTGACCTTGGCCATTTTGTCTTGACCTCTTGGAAAGATTTAGAACTTCCCCAAACTTGTACCTAAACTTATTCAAACACACTAAAGCAAGATAAAATATAAATAGAAATATATACAAAGGATAAACATGAGAATGCCTCTCAAGCGCGCTTGTTTTAAGTCTCTAGCTTGACTTTGTGTTCGTGTTAGTCATAAGTATCAAAAGGTTGAGCCAATGCACCTTTTATCCTTCTCCTACAAGTACAAGAAACAAAGTATGCAAAGAAGCACACTACTGTCTATAGAAAATAAACAGATTTTTCATCAAAGAGCTTCACTAAAGATGTAGCATGAATGATGAAATGCTATTTGAGGTTCAGATGGTCATGAGAATCAAATGCATTTGGTGAAAACACAAAGTCAACTATAGGCTCAAACGATGTTTGAACAAAGTAGTCAATTCTATCTTCATCAATCAAATAAACACAATGTTCTCATTCTCATGATTGTTTTTGACAAGGGGGTTTTCTATCTCAAGCAAGAGATTATCCACATCAAGTTCATCCCCTAGTTCAGATATTTCAAGAAAATGTCTAGGTTCATCAAGCGTCAAAAAGTCAGTTTCGAGATCAATTAAAGCACAAAGATAATTCTCGTCAAAACAAACTTCAAAATGATCTCTAACAATCTTTTATTCTCTCAAGTCATCTAGTTTTCTAGACTCACATATCAGATCAAGACATTCATTGATGAGCACAAGAGAATCAAGATCAGAGGTAAAATTTTCAACACAAGGCAAGCGACAATCCTCAAAATCATGAATTTCAAAGGTAGAATTGCATATACCTTCAATATGGGTTGGTGGAACCCAATCTATTACCTCCTCGAGATCATGAGCAATCCGTATCTCTATGTATGTGAAGTCTCTTCCTTCTAGTATTTCCCGATTTTGCATAAGATTTAGCCTAAGCAACGCTGCCATGACACTCCTTGTCAACATTGGGTTCTCTTTGAAAAGCTCATCTACTTTCACACTTTGTTCTGGTGTGAGTACACTTTCATCAAAGGGTGGCTCCACATATGGCTCATCATCTTTAATGTCATCCTCAAATGTGTCTTCCTCTTCTTGTGGCCAATCAAAGTAACTTGCAGCCATTACTACAAAGAACAAAAACTAGAATACAAGGTTAGTAACTATACAAAGAAAAACAAAGCATAAGAAATAAAGCTTAATCTCAAGAAAGTTTAAAATCCTAATGATAAATCTACTTAGTTCCCCGACAACGGCGCCAAATTGATTACTGCGTTTTATCACAGGCCAATTAACCTAATGTGCACGCTACCACAATCGAATGGTATATCGATGCAGCACTTTAGGATCGAATCCACAAGGAAATAGTGATCTATAACACTAAGAATACACAAACTTTCTTAATCTAAGCAAATAAGAAGATAGATGATTTGTAATAAGCTAAACTCCTAGAATTATAAACAAAGTGATCTCAAATTCAAACAAGAAATAAGTGCAAGAATCAAACTTTCAATCAATAGCTAAGGATAGATTCATGGGAAAGATAATCGATATCGGGTGATCAAGATTCAATCTAGGATGCTCAAACAAATCAATCAACCAGTATATAGGTCTAGATCTCATTCAAATAGATTAATTCACTCTTGTAACAATTATCCCTATGCTAATCATGCATTAAACATCAACTCTCATTGGCCTAACACATTCAAGCATGCATAAATAACAAGTCTATTAACCATTTAATATCTCAAACATTAATTCTCATTGGCTAGACATGTAAAAGACAATATTAAGTTGGTTCAAGCATTTCATCGAACACCTTTCGGGCTTGAAACAACTTATGATCTAGATTAGATTTCTCAACCTTAATCTAGCATTAAGATCACCTAATAGGTCATAGAACAATGTTAATCAAGCAAAAATCATCCTAAATATCCACTTAATCATCCTAATCTACTTAACCCATAGATCACAAAGTGTCTACTCAATAAACTCCATAATAAACCTTAAACTCATATGAGATACAACGCTAATCATGTTAATGAGCAAGATAAACACAATATAAGATGAAGTACTTCCTTAAAATGATCAAAAGATTCAAGCTTTTATAATGTTAAACAAAGTTTTGAGAGAAAAAATGAGATATGATCCTAAGATTAGGTCTAAAGAGTATTTATAGTACTCTAAAATGAATTGGGTGAACCCAACAAACCTGGGCTGACCCAAACATAAGTGGATAAAAATCTGATCAAACTCTGGATGTTGACTTTGACAAACTCGCAGCAGCCTTTGGACGCGTCGTTAGACCGCTGCACCATAGGCCGCGCCAACACTTAAGCACTGAGACCCTCTTGATTTCCTTAGGTGCGGCCATGGTAGCCTCTGCATCTTCATTGTATTTCCGCGGTCGTTGCACACCGCTGCACCAAGCCGCACCAACACTTGGCTGAGAAAAGGTGTTGTCGTCTAGAGACATGGCTGCTGCAGAAGGCCGCTATGAGCATCCATCTGGTTTTTGGCATGGCCTTTAGGCCGCTGCGACCCCAAGCCGCTGGGACACTTGGGCTCCATTTCGTTTTCCTACCAAATTCACTCTTTTTGCCTCAAATCAAGTTCCAAGTACTCCAACTCACCAAATAACATCTCCATCACCTAATATGGACAAATGTATATGCAATACACCTAAATGTACTATAAATGCATCCAAATGTACAAAATGAGAACTAAAATGATTGCTAAAGCCATGCAAATACATAAGATATCAAATGTCTCGAACTCATCTCTGTCTAGACTCACACGAGTGTTGCAGTCTCTCAGTGGAATGCCAAGTGCAGCCTTTGAAGGTATTGTGACAATAAAGAATGAGACTTTCTTTATCTCAAAGTTTTTTTTATGTCTGCTGATTGATTGCCTTTGAAGCTTCTCACCACCATGCTCCTTTGAAGGTATTGTGACAATAAAGACTAAGACTTTCTTCTTCTCAGAGTTTTGCTTATGTCTGCTGATTGATTGCCTTTGAAGCTTCTCACCACTGCTGATTGTGACAATAAAGCTTCTCACCACCATGCTCCTTTCCATTCCGTTGTGCTCGTCACCACCACTACCATCACACTTATCACCACCACCACCGGTCACGTCTCTCTCTCTCTCTCTCTCTCTCTCTCTCTCTCTCTGTGTGTGTGTGTTTTGAATCTGATTTTTTTTGTTCTTGGTAAAGGAAAGTGAAGGAGGCACATGAGATTGATTAAGGAGGTAGCAGTGGTGGGTCGTGAGCAGAGCCGGCTTGAATGTTGAAGACGAAGAAGCTCGGTGAGGAGGCGACAGGCTGCGGGGAATGTAAATTAGGTTTAGATTAGGATTATGTATTTTTTTTAATTTGTTTTAGTATGCTAAACCGATGTTTTCAACATATTAAGAAAGATTAAATTACAAAATTAATTATGATAATCAATTTTAATTTAATTTCCATTTCGTAATTATTATTAATAAATTTTGGGATAATTTAAAAACTAATTAGTTACACCAAAACATTTTCTATCTTTATACAATTAAAATAATTAGTTTTAATAATATTTGTATTGAGTTATTATAAATAGTGAAAATTGCATAGACAACAACGCTATCATTTTTTATTTAAGTATAGCAAACAGATGTTTCGCTATCGAAAGTACCAAACCTATTATCGCGGGCGATAATGGAGCGCTTTCTACAACGCTATGGTAACGTATGATAGCGCTTTAGGGGTGCTATTAAAACCCTTATTTCTTGTAGTGTTTGAAGCCATTTGAACGTTTTGGATTTGTAGGTTTTTCAGATCTGAGTCAGACTTTGAAAGACTTCTGGAAGTCTTCTCGAAAGTCTTATAACATATAATGCGCTAGAAAACTTCCAAAAAGTCTTCCAGAAAGTCTTCTGACGGAGTCTTCTGCCATGTCAAGTGGGATTCAAGCTTTTTTGTGGAGGAATGATCTATAATAATTTTGTTTATGCATGTTTTGCGATTTATAGGTGTACTCTTTTAATTGTGAATTCTTATGTAAATTTAAAGAGATATTAATGAAAAATATTTGGTAAATATGTTTATGTCTACAATGTTATCTTGCCAAAAGTACATGACATTATTGAAGTTAATGATACAACTTCAATAGCAAAACACAATAACAAAAAAAAAAGATTAATCAAATTTACTACAACTAATTAAGAAGACTTCTCAAAAAAACTTAGTCAAATACACAAAATATCAAACATTGCATAAGTTCAAACATATAACAGTTTCATTAGAAGTCTTCTAGGAGTCTTCTGAGAGACTTCTGAGAAGTCCTCCCGGAAGACTTCTCAGAAGACTTCTCGGAAGACTTAAATTTAAAGCGGGAAATTGATATATAACCGAGAAATTGAAATATAAGCGGAAAATTTAAATTTAAGCGGAAAACTCAACTTTTAAGTGAAAATTAAAATTTCAAATTTCATGAAAGTTAAAAAGTATAATGTATTATATAAGCAGACACATTACGACATTACTATATATTCTTGAACTTAACATTTTTGAAAGTAAAAAAACATGTCTTAAAGTTACTTAACAGGTTTACAAAAACTAATGTAGTGACGTGCGTGTTGTAGTTGTTCTACCAGGGTATAAATAGCCTACACAAATCACTATCAAATTAACCCTAGTCTTAAACACACAAATAGTACTCTTGCCAAAAGAGATCATGTGTAGTACTTACGGATCGAATCCACAGAGAGCGATGGTACACGATAGATTTCTTATTTCTAAAGATTAAGCTAGGTGAATATATATATTGGTTGGCAAACAATCAGTTAAGGAAATATTCATTTTCAAGAAGTAAAGATCCAATATGGAAATATGCTAATAATGCAAATATGGAAATCTTCTAATAAACTAACTTGATGCAAATGTTAATTTGTTAGATCTATGGTTTCAAGCATAATGGATTATTGTGGATAGGAAGCACAAATATGTAAATATACTAGGACTCAAATATTCACTATTCTGACCCTTTTAACTACAACTCTCGTATGCGAGCAAAAGGAAAGACCATCGATCGACGGCGAAGGCCTGATGTCGATCGACGGTGAAATCAGATGGAAGCGTAAACGAGATTTGATAAATCCACCAGACTTGTTATACTAGCTTGCGTATGCGCCTAACAGCCTAGTTCAATGTAGTTTGTTGTGGCACAGAACCTACTCTCGTAGTCGTCCATGTCGTACTTTCGAGATCCTAGTTAGCTACTCTATAAGAAAGCATTAAGAACAACTCAACTAAGGGATATTAACTTAACTAGAAATCCTTTTTTTGGCTAATCCATGATTGTTATCATTCAACCCTAAACCTAATTGATGACTACTTAGACATAATCAAAGAAAGAATAATAATCTGAATAAAATGCATAGATAAAATATTGGGATTCCAATACAAATCTCCATAAGGAGTTATGAATCTTCTCTCGTAAAAAACTAAAACTATAAAGCTATGTGTTTTATGTCAAGCCTTGCCTAAGCTTGTACTTGCACTTGCACACCCTCTGCATGCTCTCAAAACATGAGCATAAATATGAAAACCCTAAAATCTAGGTCAAAACTCGTCTAGTGCATTCTTGTCTTTTGTCCTATGAACTTGGGCTTTTCCGTCGGCTGTCTGCGAGTTGGGCGTCGATCGATGGAAAGTGTGCAGAATCAATTGACCTTGGTCTTTCATCATCGGTCGTTTCCATGGTTTGTGTCGTCGATCGACGATAGGCTTGTACTTCGACTCCTCAAATAGTCAACTACGGATTTTTCTCCTCTCAATGCTCCAAAAGCTTCAAGTATCTCCATTTATCTCCAAAACGTTCCCGAACCTGTAAATACTCTAAAACATATCCTAGACACATAATAGACCCTAAATAGAGCCTAGAACATGGCCTAAAACTGGTAATAAATAGGCAATATCAACTCCCCCATACTTAACATTTTGCTTGTCCTCAAGCAAACTAAGCCTATGAAAGAGGTTTTAAAAGCGGAGACTCACATAGTGTCTAAGTGTAACTATCACCTTACTTTGTTGAAACCACATCTTATCAAGTCAATCACAGAAAAACTTTATATACCATATCCTAGTATAGTAACAAATCCAGTATACCAACAACTTAGCAAATATTAGTCTGACTCACCCCTCTACTGATTTCATTTCCTTGCATAAAATAAAGTGTAGGCTTTACCTTGGGAGTATCGATCAGAGGACACATGGACTCTACCTTTGCAAGTATCTGAACAACTAGGCACAAAGTTTTCTCTGATTCTTTTCTCCCCTCTTTCTCTCTGAATCTTTATAGATCTCAAACTCAATGAACAATGATGTTGATACAGTCCATCTTGCCATCTCATTTTCGATTTTCCTCTTCTTTTTCTTTTCTTTTCTTTTTTTTTCTTTTCTTTTTCTTTTTGGGCAAAGTTGTAGGCGAATAGTGGGGTCATCGGTAATGTACCTACCCCACGCTTCCAACGATGTGTGATCGTTCCTCCGAATAGAATAATGGGGTTGTAGATAATTTACCTACCCCTTTGCATCTCAGGAAGTTATCTCAATCTTTTAAGCTATTAGGTAGTTGCTGAAGAGAAAGAGAGAAGGGAACCAAAGGTGCAATGGCTTGTACCTACAGACTTGCAGAAGGAATCTGATCCAGTGTATACCAAGCCCCAAAGCAAGCAGATAATGTCAGGATTAGTGTTGGAAATCAGCTTTGGTTCCTTCAAACTTTCTGAGCAAGTGTGATATATTGGCAGGATGATCCACTTTGGTATCTCTAGTAATCTCTGCAACAACCTTCTTGAAATGGTGCTAAAGAGTGGTTAGTAAAAAATAAATCTTGATCATAGTCTCCTTATTCACTCAATAAAGTTTTATTGATGGTCGCGATCTAGTGTCGACTGATGGTACCTTTATATCATCGATCGATGGTGACTCAAACAGTCTATATAAAACAAAGTAAAACTCGAAATAAGTAGTAGTATAAGTAAAATGAAATAAAAGCTTACTAAACATTGGGTTGCCTCCCACTTAGCGCTTGGTTATAGTAATTTAGCTCGACGTTGTGAATTTTCTGACTAGTAGGAAGTTGGATCAACACTTGGAAAATAAGTATCTACATCTTCTTTGCTCTTCTGAAACCATGTACTGATGAAGTTCATTAATGCCTCATCTCCTCTGGTCTTCTCATTCCAGGTGTCTATAGGATAGTAGACATCATCAAACCTCTTGTAAAAATCATCTAGTGATATATCTTGAGTTATGTAGGTCGCATTCACAATATCATCAATCTCTTCTCTGTTGTATGTTTGTTGATCATTTTTAGACATAGCGATACTTGATGCATGTTCTGGTAAGCATATGCAGCTATGTTCAAAAAAATAGCTCTCTCTAGAAATCCTCTGATGTCGTCAGCTTGCTCATTCACTACCCTTCTGTATGTAGCTCGTGCATTACCATTCTCATCTCTTTAGATGCCATACTTATCTTTCTTTTCCCAGTGGAAAAGTCTGTTGCCTTCAGTATCAAAGGCTCTCGTACGTTGCTCATAACGCCAATTTATCGATGTCCTAATGGTTGTGTCGATCGATGGTGACAGGACAGTGTCTGGATCAGTACGGATCGGCTCGTGTCTGCTCCTTAATATCGATCGATGCTGAATGGTGCACGTCAATCGATGGCCAATATTGTTGTCCAAATATATTATCCGATCCATTAGCCATAATAAGGGCATCTGCTATATCCTCTTTGAATAAATGTAGGATTCTACCATCAAGAGCACGTGTATGTCCCTCTGGGTCTCTGAAAATACTGAACTCATCTGGTGTAAGGTTACTAATATCTGTCTCTTCTGCTCCATGTTTGTGTTCTAGTTCACGTCTGGTGTCATTCACAGGCCATGAGTAGCATGTGAACAATGCTTGATTACCCACTCTCGCATTCATCACCCAACCAGTTTCCTCTGATGTCAGGCCGCGATATTCAATCTGCTCTTCCTCTCTGTAATCTTCATTGTATCCTTCGCATACTAGACGTGTGTCGATCGATGGTGTATGGTGATCGTCGATCGTTGCTCGATAACCAGACTGTTGCGCGAAAAGGTTTCCAGCTCCATTATTCATGGCAAGAATGTCTGAAATATCTTCCCTCGTGACATTAAGTAGTCTGCCATCCAGAGCTCTTGCGTGACCATCTGGATCTCTCATGATATCGAACTTGTCTGGTTGTAGATAACCATATTCCTTCTTGCATTCTGCAGCTGAATCCACTTACGTTGCTCTATCTTGGTCAGTATCGATCGATGGCATGGGGTTGCCATCGATCAATGTCGAATTCCCAAATTGATGGGAAATCTGAAAAACACCAGCCTCTTCCATAGCAATACCACGGTACTCGATCATCTCTTCTTCTATGTAGTCTTCGTCGTACTCGGGGTTGGCTGTGTTATAATCACCATATGTGTGGTAAGTGTTGGTCGGTTATGGAGTGTGAGTGTTGATCGATAACAAAGGGTGGGTGTCGATCGATTGTTGAACTGCAAGCGTGTCGATCGATAATCTGGGTTGGGTGTCGATCGATGCTCCATCTTCCGACTCTTCACAGAAGTCATAATCGCAGAAGCATGTGGCCACAAGTTCTGCATTATCACTCAGTTCCGTGAGGGCAGGTTTATTCTTATAAGTTTCATAATAGACAATATGATCAATCAAGGAGAGGCACAACTTGTTTGTCCTCATGTCGCAGATAGCTCCCATGGTGGCCATGAAAGCTCTTCCAAGTAACAAGTAAGAATTCCAATTGATCTGGATATCCATCACATGGAAGTATATCGAGACAAAGATATCCTGAATTTGCAGTGGGACATCTCTACAAATACCTTTGAATCCACTCTGGAGCAATCCACAAAGATGAAAGAATCGCTGGAAGGCTCCACTTCAGGTTCAATTTCTGCCATAGCTTTGAGTATGATGCTCACTGATGATCCAGTATCACAGAGGGCGTTGGGAAACTTGTGGCTTTTGATCAGACATGGTACCACAAATTTTCCAGGGTCACTTTTCTTCTCTAGAACAATCCTTTGTTTCTTCGTGGGGTGATCCTTCGCATTATCAGCCATCATAGGCTCTGATGTACCCATCTTCTGCCGCGAAGCTGTCACATTCGTGATCTTTGGAAAAGGAATCTGTTTTGCTGCTTGAAACCGTCGATCGATTCTACTACAAATGCGTCGAACGATGTTTGAAAATTTTCCTGATTCTGCTAACTCTACAGGCGTCATCGCCGATTTGCAGCAGCTAGTTTCGATCGACATTCGTGCGAATGGCTTCTTTCCTCTTGTAGTTATTCTTTCTTCACTTCTACCCAAAAATCATCATCAATTACTTCATTGAGCTGGCGCACCTTTCCAGCTTCTATTTTCTCCTTGATCTTCTGACCTGCTGCATTACGAAGATGACCGTCTTGGTCATGCAGGTTCCCATCCTCATCCCAAGTCACTATCAACGTCGCAACCATCTGAACTCGTCGGCTTATGTCAATCGATGCGGGTACTATGTTGTCGATCGTTGGTATGTGATAAGTGTCGGTTGATGCTTGAGTTCTGATGTCGGTCGATGTTGTCCGTAAATATGTGTCGGTTGACGCGGAGTTATTTCTGTCGATAGATGCTTGTCGTCTTTCTTTGAGGATCGTACGTTCGATTCTATCAGGGTCAGAGAATAGTAGTTCTTGTCCTTTATTTCTTCTGGTGTGTCTTTGCATGCACCTGAAAAAAAAAAGTAAAAGAAAAATTTAGTAACTTAATGTAGTAACAAACCTAGACTAAATCCTAGAAATTTAATCTAATGGCGATCAATGCTCACCCCGGCAATGGCGCCAAATTTGACGTGCGTGTTTTAGTTGTTCTAGCATGGTATAAATATCATAAACAAATCACTATCAAATTAACCCTAGTCTTTAACACACAAATAATACTCTTGCCAAAAGAGATCAAGTGTAGTACTTAGGGATAGAATCAACACAGAGAGCGATGACACACAATAAATTTCTTATTACTAAAGATTAAGCTAGGTGAATATATATATTGGTTGGCAAACAATCATTTAAGAAAATATTCATTTTCAAGAAGTAAATATGAAATATGGAAATATGCTAATAATGAAAATATAGAAATAATGCAAATATGGAAATATTCTAATAAATTAACTTGATGCAAGTGTTAATATGCAAGATCTAGGGTTTCAAGTTTAATGGATTATAGTGGATAGGAAGCACATATATGTAAATATAGTAGGACTCAAATATTAACTATTTTTACCCTTTTAACTCCAACTCTCGTATGCGAGCAACGGGAAAGACCATCGATCGACGGCGAATGTCTGATGTCAATCAACGGTGAAATCAGAAGGAAGTGTGAACAAGATTTAATAAGTCCACCAGACTTGTTAGACCAGCTCTCGCATGCGCCTATCAGCCTAGTTCAGTGTAGTCTATTCATGCACAGAACCTACTCTCGTAGTCGTCCATGTCCTACTTTATAGATCCTAGTTAGCTACTCTAGAATGCAAGCATTAGGCACAACTCAACTGATGGATATTAACTTTACTAGAATCCTATTTTTGGGCTAATCCATAATTGCTATCATTCCACCCTTTTACCTAGTTTATGACTACTCAAACATAATCAAAGAAAGAATAATAGTCTGAATAGAATGCATAAATAAAACATTAGGGTTCCAATACAAATCTCCCTAAAGAGTTATGAATCTTCTCCCTAAAAACTATAAAGCAATGTGTTTTGTGTCAAGCCTTGCCTAAGTTTGAACTTGCACTTGCACACCCTCTGCATACTCTCACTACATGAGCATAAATATGAAACCCCTAAAATCTAGGTCAAAACTCGACCAAGGCATTCTTGTTTTTTGTCTTATGAACTTGGGCTTTTTTGTCGGCTTTCTGCAAGTTGGGCATCGATCGATGGCAAGTTTGTAACATCGATCGACCTTGGTCTTTCATCATCGATCAATTCCATGTTTGTGTCGTCGATCGACAACAAGCTTCTACTTCAACTCCTCAAATAGCCAGCTACGGATTTTCTCCTCTAAAAGCTCCAAAAGCCTCAAATATCTCCATTTATCTCCAAAACATCTCTGGACCTGTAAATACTCTAAAAATATTCTAGACACATATAATAGACCCTAAATAGAGCCTAGAACATGGCCTAAAACTGGTACTAAATAGGCTATATCACGTAGCTAGAAACAATAATAAACATGAATGTTGGTAATCTCATAATTAAAACCGATTATGTTATGAATTTCATTCAGGAACCCCAATATCAACTAATATACGTTAAATTAACAAGAAAATGATTTTAAAAAAAGTATTTATAGTTTTAGAGAAAATGAAAGTTTATTAAACTTTGACGTAAAAGATTTCCACAAAAGTCGTCCAAAAGACTTCTAGGAAGTCTTCCATTTAGGTCATTTCTGCAATTGAAATTACAAAGGAAGGCTTCCAGAGAAGTCTACTCTACAACATATTTTTTTGGAAGTCTTCCTTAGTAAATATTAACTTTTTTTTTGAAAAATTTGAAAATACAAAAGAAGACTTTCCAGTAAGTTTTCTAGAATAAACATGTTAGGTTTTGCAATTGACCTAATTGTCTCTGAAATTTGAATTTTTCTAAAAGACTTACATGGAAGTCTTCCACCAGAAAAATAAACCTTAAATAAAAAATTTCTAATGCATATAATACCTTAAATATTTGCGTTCGTATACCGGAATATTAGATTTCAATAGAAGACTTCCACAAGTAATTCGTCTAAGGTTACTTTTGCAATTGAAAAATAAAATTTTAATATTTAATTCTAAATAAAAGACTTCCATGTAAGTTTTCTGGTAGACGACTTACACAGAAGTCTTCTGTGATAACCAAGGTTTGATCAACTAGCAAAAATGATACCCTTTTAATTAGTATTATTTGGGTTTATCATTTGGAATTAGGATTATCCTCTGGTTTTGAGGTTTTCTTTTTAGCGTTTACCCTACAAGTTTGGGATTAGGGTTTATTCATTTGGGTTTAATATAATCTTTTGGGTTTATGGTTTAAGATTGGAGTTTAGATTTTATCCTGTGGATTTAGGATTAAAGATTTGGGTTTAGGATCTTAATATATCCTTTGGGTTTAGTGTTTAGGATTTAAGGTATATAATGTGGAGGTAAAAATTGGGTTAAACATAATATATCTCTCCAATATGCAATTGAAATGATTGTTAGCTTGATAAAATTTTATAAGAACAACTAATCTTAATATTAGTTGTAAATGGTTGTTAACTTGTAAAGTAACAAGTTATCATAAGTCTTCTTCTGAATTTTTCCATTTATTATGACCAACACTCTTTTTTTCTTAGTCTCTAGGGGAAATGAACTTGCAAATACATTTCGTGTTATAAAGAATTACATTATCACACCAGAAATACTACTATTTGTAAATATATAATCACTCTATTCATTCCTTGCAAAATTCTCTCTTTCTTTTCTAAATAATGGTGACAATGATTATAGCTACCACCTATGACTGATCTTTGATCAGTCATATGACAATGTTTGTCGATATATTGAGATGGACCAGCAGATCCACTTTGCCTCCACACACATGACATATTTTATTCGAAGCATAATTTGAAAGATCAATAATATATAGTGGATGGACTTCACCTAGTGCAAATGACAACAAAATTATCATATTACTTAACCATTAATAACTAATGTTAGTTGGCTAATTATCATATTATCCTATCATTTCCATTTGATATATCATATTAATGTTTTAAACTTATTATAGATATTGCTATATAGTATCAGAATAATTTAGCAAACGATCAATACAAGAAATTTGTTATATACGTATATTTAACGTGACTATTTAAGTAGAAGAAGGAAAAAGCTTCTAATAAACTATAACGCAAAGATAATAAATGTGTTAGCCAGCTAATTTGGCATGTCTTGTTTAAAAAAAACTTGTTACCAAAGCCTGAATCGAGATCTTGTCAGGGGTATGTTTTAATGGTAATTCCGATAGTGGATGAGACTCGTCGTCTTGATCACATATATAGTGTTTCAGAGAATATTCAGATGTAAATACGAAAGAAAATAACTTTTAAAGATTGTGGTGTTGAATAATGAAACTTTGTTGAATGATTCTAGAGCAATTTTTTTTATTTTGTGTAGATTTATCTTGTAGATGAAAAAGAAAGAGATAAAATTATTATAAATAAACAATGAATATGGAGAGAGAATGAGAGAGAACAAAAAAGTGATGATTAATTTTGGGTCTTGTATGTTATTTGTGTATATACATTGTATTCAATATGTTAAATTGTAGTTTTCTTTCTTTTTCAATTAATTTTTGTGACATTTTTTATAGGTTTCAGTTCTATTAGTAGGGGCATTTTGATCCAAAAAATTTCAATAATCTACTTTTCCATGGTTGCAAATATGCAACTTATATTGGTATATGTAGTGCAATTTCTCTATATCAATTACAAAAAAAATGTTATAAGCCTAGCTCTGAACTCTGTAAGCAAATTTGAACATGGACCAAATGCACAAAGAAGTCCTATTAAAAGAAATTACATTCCAAAGCAAACAAAATTTGAGAAACCAAGAACTGACGTGGTGTGTTCTTGAGCAGCAAAAACGTGTGTGTCCTCCCTAGAAGAGATCAATGTATTACTTTAATTGATAAAGATTACTATAAGATATATGATATCATATATCTTTTTGTGTAAGTGATGTTCAAATTTAGGGCTAGGGGAATTAGGTACCTTGTACATAAGCGAGAAAAATATTAAGTTCATACACATAACAAGATGATAGCTATAATATGCTATAGAATATTATCCAAAGTTCCAAAATAGCCTTATCCACGTGTGGAAAGGAGAACTATGTTTTCTTTACCTTAAAAACTAAAAATTTATTACCATCTTTTCTCATTTCCATGCATTGAAGAACAACAATTTGGAGAGATGATTTGGAGAGGCTGATTAGTTGAAATCAATTGTGAGGCGGAATTGGCGAAGGGAAATCTTAAAGCTTCTTCTTTGGGTTCATGTGACCGACAAAAGTTTGATAATCAAAGTTAGGTCTACGGAGAACCGTCCAAATTCGCGGCGAAATTTTCAAGGCGCATCGATCTCGTAATAAACCAAGTAAGCCTTGATTGATTAACAAGCATTGTCAACCTCATCCTCTGTTTCGAACCCATCTCAGTGTGTATTAACACCACTAACACTGTTTACTGTTTGCAGATCCACGTTTACGGGTTTACCGGCAGGCGAAAAATAAAAGTAATTTTCAAGACCATTTTAAGTTTACAAGCTCAATTAGTATTTTCGTATTTGCCTCCTTCACCATGGGCCTCTCTATGGCTGTTTTGTGTTGTCTTCGTTAGTTGTCCCACATGACTTTCTAGGTTCATGTTGTGGGAGGAAGTTATGTAAGTTTTAAATTGACTATATTATTTGAGCGACTTTGATAGTATAGTAACCATATTTAGTAGAAATATCTCAAATAACAAGAAAAGATGGAACTACACTATTTTGTTAAAAGTAAAATTGTATACAAGTGTTGTACCTATATATATTTGATCCTTGTCAAATCTACACAACATAGGAGAGTTGAGTGAAGTTTTGGTTTGCTTGCTTAGGTTATACTATATGGTTATGTTTGTAATATGGTGTCCATGTTATGGTTGTGGAAGCATGCATACGACTGTGTAGTTGAAAAAAAATCACTATGCTATGACAACCTCCCTCATTGTAAGTAAGCGTTAGCACTTTATTTTATTCATCTATATTCCTATAGAATTTGTACTATTGTGAGTCTACTACTCTCCTTGCTTAGATACCAATACCCAGCGGTACTGTATTACTTAGCATGTCTTAGTAGTATGGAATCGTTTATTACATCCATTTACATGTGTTTTGTTCTTTACTAGTTGTGTATGTGAATTTTTTAACTCCATTCCACGTTGTAACTAAGTCAGACGTCTATGTTGATATTGTTGTGTATAATGACTACATATTTTATATATCTTTCAGGCTACAACACTAGGGAGCCACAATGAAGTTGCAACTCGCATCGAATGACAGCTAGGTGGTGATCTTTTGCCAGTTAATGCCCCTGATAAGAAGGTTGTGGTACTGGTACTGGTATTTCCAGTGCTTGACAATCCTATACGCCCAATCGTAGACATGTCAGCAGCCAAGGCCCCTCGAGTTTTCCCTAGTCATGGTGTTATTCCATCTATAACTGTAAGTAGCCTTTTAAATGTTAAATGTTGCAAATGTGCAGGGGAAACAATACTATACTTTGGAGTAGTATATAATAATATGGAAACAATTTATTTCGTACAAATTACATTTGTTTGCTTAGTTGGGAACAATTCTATAGTGTTGGTATATTTTGGAAATGCCGACTTATTCTTATATTTTGTAGGTTGCATCACTGAGGGCCGGAGTTGTTAATGTTTCTTGTAGCGCATAACGCCAGACACGTGCTGCTATGTCACCACATAAGTCCCCTCACGTGGATCCTCCTCCAACGGGTCATCCAAGTTCACCCCTGTGGTACCAACTGTTGCGCGTTCGCTCAATCATGTTGATATTAACTATGTTAACCACGGTTCAATCCTCTTTTATTAATTGTGCACCTTATAATTTATAATAGAAAGGAATATAACACATGGGTTAATCATCTATACTTTTAAATACATACCCACTAATATATATTTAATGGTATACTTTAATATTTCGTGTTTTACTTCCCATATTGTACCAGATTCACGGTTTTATTTACAATACGCGAGAAATAAAGACATATGTCTTGTGTACTTGTTTTAATTTCATTAGTAGAGTATATAATTTATATATATTATAGTAAGTGAAATTGTTCTAGATTGCTTTTAACTTTGTATAGTAAAGTCATATATAGTTAATTCCACAAATTGGGAGCTACTTACGTTGAAATGTTTTATAATATATTCACCTGAGTACGAACATAGTTTTCTATTGATTACATGTATAGATGATGCGCCTGAAAGCTATTCAATTTAGCCACTATTTTGTCACAAAACTAGCCCTTTCACACGATATGCTGGATGGCATAGTTTGTTTGTCGTTCGAATACACCGTAGGTTAGTGTACATACGTACCCAGTATAGTCGCCTCCAAACAAGATGGATATCTTTAAGTTCATACAAAAAGCATTTTGTCCTCTTTCATTTAGAAACAGACGCTTGAACTTTATGTTATGCCTTCTGAAACGATTTTTTTTCAATTCCGCCCTCGGCAAACTATACTATATCACATATAATATAATAAAAAATTTCTCTTTTATTGCCCTTGTATGTTCTGTTAGCATATATATGTCTCGTATATAATACAGTCAAAAACTTTGAAGTTTTTTATGTTCACCACTTCTATAATGTTTATCTTATTGAATTGGAATCTAATTTCACGGCTTACAAACACCTACGATGATGGTCTCTTTAGCGTTTGTGGTGCCTATATTACATCGTATACATTATAGTATAACGTTGACTACACTTACATAATATGATGCGTTTTCACTTACGAAAATATAGTAAGCTCAATGTTACCATAGAAATGTGTCTCTCTCCTCATTTTCACTCGCACTTTAGTACAAAGCTAAAAAAGTCAATTTAGTTCTAGTTATCACATCTAATGACTTTCCAGAGAAAGAGAAATGCCTAGGTAGCAAAGAGTGTGTCTAATGATGTGAGAGAACTTGAGAAGTGCTTTGTTTTTTTTTTTCTTTTGAGCAACGTAGTGAGCTTAAGTAAACTTACGATTTGGTCAAAATAGAAAAATCAAAGTCAAAATAAACCAAAACGGAAGGGGATGTCAAACGTCAAAAGAACATCAAAGAAAGAGACTCGAAACAATGTTTTAATGGGATATGAAAACTAAAAAACTAAGCCTTGACTCTACCATAGAACTTGGCCTTCTCTTCAGCAGTCTGGAAACGACCATGTCCACCATTGGAAGATGTGTCAATGAACTTAAGGTTTATCTCCTCCAACGCAACCCTAGACGTCTGCTTCAGCAATGTCTGTCTCAAAGTCACCACCCGTTTCTTTGGCCCCACGCAACATCCCTTGATCAACAAATAATCATCCTTCACTATCCCATAGTGAGGGAATCCTCCCATCGGTGTGATCTCCTTTTCGGTTCTGTCAAGAGAAAAAGAGAACATGAACACCAAGTCAAGTTCACTGCACAACACAAGATACAAACCTCACGAGATTGATTGTTTTATTACCTGTCGAACTCGGTCATGGCTGTGTGAGTCTCTTGTCCAACTTTACCAAGCCTGTAAATTTTCTTGTTCATCTCAGTACGGTGGTGGTACCCGTTTTGCCCAGCTCTAGCCACTGTGTAGGAGACTCTGGCAGGATGCCAAGCTCCGATACAAGCTACCTTGCGGAGACCACGATGAGTCTTCCTAGGAAGACGAGTCACACCCCATCTTGTAACCACACCTTCATAACCTTTTCCTTTTGTAACACCGATAATATCAATCATCTCATCTTTCTGGAAGATAGCATCTACAGGGACTTGCTTCTCGAATAGACTGTAGGCATAGTCAACCTTCTTTGCTATGTCTCCACCATTGACCTGAATCTCATTCAAATGAGCCTTCTTCTGCTTAAGCCCTTTCATTTTCCTTATCTAACACAAACGCAAAAATTATCAGAAACAGATTAACCAAATGACACAGATACAGGTACTGTCTATACTAAGAAAGATAGAATACCTGAGTGTGAGCAAGAACTCTAATGACAGTGCAGTACTTCTTCATCTTCTCCAACTGACTTTGAATGTCCTTTTTACCTTCTTCAGTTTCATGTTTCTTTGAGTATTTGGTGAAAGCCTTCTTCTTAGACTTGGCCCAGTTCTTGTAGAACCTCCTCCTTACTTCTTCGCTCAGATGCTGAGCCCACACAGTGCTTAGAGAGCGCAGACCACGAGGTGTCTTCACGTACCCAACCACACCAACCACCACCATTGGAGGTGTCTCAATCACAGTCACAGCTTCACATGTTTCCTTCTTGTGGAGCTCTGACAATCATATTCAAAAGTGGTAAGCAAAGAAACATAAATGCTGAGAATCAATAAAAGAAGAGAGTTGAGAACACACTTGATCCAGGTTTTTCAACTTCTCTGACAATGTGAGTCATCCCAGCTTTATACCCCAAGAAGGAAGTGAGTCTACACGGCTTAGCAGGATCATCCTTGGGGAAGGCCTTCACTGAAAAAACAAACTACGAATGTCAGATCTAAACTACATAAGCCATAACTTTTCACAGTAAAGAAAATTATATGTTGTATTCATAACCTTCCAAAGTTTTAAAGAAAGCATAATACAGAGAGTCGAAGTAATCGGATGATGAAATGCAAATAGACAGCTATATACAAGCATAAATACCTTTGCCACGTTGCCTGTTAGCCCTTTTCCTTGGAAGGAAACCCAAAGAACCATGTCTTGGATGTTCAAATTTTCTGTGAGACATAACTCTCTTCTCGAATAAGACTGCCAAAATTAGATGATTTTACAAAAAGATGACAATGTTGAATCTAATAGTACATGATAAACTAACCAAGCAATCAACAAACAGCATTATTATACATAAAGAAAAATAAAAAAAAATCAGATATGTAAGTATATGTTACAGCTAAAGACAAAGAAACACAAAATCTACATAATCATAAGTGATTCATACAACAGATCAATAAAAGCCGATTAAAAACATTTTACCAGCAATATAGAACAAAATATTATAAAATGAAAAAAAATAATTAAACAACATCAGACCGATTATAAACAAAGCAAAAAGAAAAGAAAAAACAGATATGCAAATATATGGTTCAACTAAGACAGAGAAACACAAAATTTAAACTAATGTAAATCATTCAGACAACAGATCAATGAATAACAAGACCAAGAACACAAAAGTATACTCTCAGGACTTGTTGAAATGATACGAAATGTTCCCCGGATCAAAGGCCTATGGCATCATTGAAGATAGCCAAATCTCACGCTCATTATAATGTGTTTCTCACCCAGAAAGCCATTGTTAATGGTTTTTCCGGCAAAACAGAGCAGATAAGAGATTCCAGCCTCGATTTAGATAAGTGTTTCCCGAGGGTTTTCTTTCCGACCATAACCACAAGAACATGAGAAAATACAGATGCGCTTATCATCGCAAAGAAATCTTAGCGATGACATTTTAAGCACCTAGAATGCGAAACTAAGATAGATAATCATATAACAGCAGATTTATGATCAAAATTGAATACTTTTGAGCACATAATGAAACGATAATATAATGGACGAAGATAATCAAAGGAGTGTACCTCACACCTTTGGCGGCGATAAGAGTGGAGAGAGTTTTAGGTTAAGAGACGGTCTGAATGTAGGTATTTATACGCTCAAGTATAGGAGCTAGGGTTTTGTCGTTAGGGCTATACCAATATTAATATAGGCTTGGGCCGTTGTAAGTTTCCAATAAAGTGTATGTGTTGTGTATTGTACAATGTCTTTTGAATACCTAGAAGTTTTGAGTTGATTACATTGAAGGCCATTTTTTAACTTTGAATGTATACATGTGAAGTACTTTGTTATAGGTTAGGATATATTATGAACAATTTTTTCCTTAATGAGTGGTGCGTATATTGGTGATGTGTAGATGGATGATGTGTGGACAAGGGATACGTGAACGAGTTAATGAGTGATGTGTGGATTGATGATGCTTGGACGGGTGATACCTGGACGGGTGAAATATTATTTGATAACAATATATGCAGCTTTTAGATGTGTATTCTAATAAATATTCAACTATAAAATTTCAACTAATCCACATCGAATTTATCACTTTTCTAACTTTTTCTGTCTTTGTTCATGATTCACCATCTTCGAGTTTTACAGAATCTTAGGTTCATCCCATTTGATAAGCTTAACTTAAAGCTCAAAGCAAATAACTTGAACAGAGTAAACATAACGTATTGTCTCTATTTAGTCTACTCTTACACATTGATTTTTTTTTTAAACTATGAAACATCAATTTTATTACTATGAAACATAGAAAAACATAAACACTCATCCTTATGTACATATCCATGCTTATATGTTTATATTTAGTCATCCATGTTTTTCAAACATTCACATATCACTCATCCATAGCACAATCATTGGATACGTGCACATGTATATATTTTTAAAATATAATAAAAATATAAATATCAAAGTGGATATCAAATTATAGAGAATAAAAATATAATTTATCTTATTTTAAAAATAAACAAAGACAAAATAATTTATAACAAAACAAAAAAAATGATCACTTCTAGCTTCATCCAAGAGAGTGTGACTGATTATGATCGGTGTCAGCTCGTACTTGAACAGGGTCGGTGTTGAGGTAAACCGAATGAAACATTCATCTATAGCTTTCAATTTTTTGAGTAAAATTATAGACATAGATGTTACAGGAAAATGAAGAAGAAGAGTTAGAGACACGTGGCAAAACGAGAATGAGGAAAGTGGAAGCCATTAAGGTGGTTACAGCCGTTACGAGTTAGCTGAGAGTGACGTGACACGTGTTTTAATTCCATTCATTGTGTTCTTCCTTTGTTTCGAGTATAAAACAGAGGATTGTCTTTGTATCAGATTATCGAAAAACTGAATTGTAAAACTTCTTAAATCTATTCATTTTGGGTTACTAGAGAGTTCATTTTTGGGAAGAATCTTTCTTCATTCACGATTCTTTGCAAGTGAACTACGGATTGTTGTTTTTCGGAACAGTGATTCGATTTTCATAACGGAATCTACAATCTCCGTTATCAGTGGTATCAGAGCCATTCCTTCCTTGGTATTCAGGAACGAGCGATGTGTTCGACGGCGTTAATGGCGGAAACAAGATCTTAGGCGTTTCTGAAAGGTGTGATGTCGAAAGAAACGGAAGGAGCTTTATCGAGTAGATTTGAAGCGTTGGAGAAGGCGATAGTGTCGCAGATTGAACAAAATAAAAAATGAGATAGTGATGTTTGAGATATGATCGAAGCATGACGAGTCAAAATCTGATGAATGCTTCCACAAGCGGTGGTTTGAATCGCGCCAACGGCGGAGCTGAGATTCGCAATGACTAGAATTGTTACCATTATCACGATTAACCTCAGAGTTATACAAGAATGACAAGATTGAAAAAGATCGATTTCCCGCGTTTCGATGGTTCTAAGCTCAAAGAATGATTTCCAAAACTTGAACAATTTTTTGCGATTGATAATACACCAGAAGAAGCAAAAGCGGGCATTGCATCGATGCACTTTGATGGAGAAGCCTCTACTTGGCATCAAGCCTTGCTGCAAGAGGATGAAGAAGCTTTGGTGTTACGTAACTAGAGAGGTTATAGAAATAGACTCAAAGAAAGATTTGAGGAAGTTTTGGATGATCCAATAGCAGAATTGAAAGAGTTAAAAGAAACAGAAGGGATCACTGAGTATCATGCGAAGTTTGAGTTAATCAGGTCAAGGTTGAGGATGTCAGAGGAGTATCTACTAAGCGCTTATCTTTCAGGATTGAGGCTAGACACTCAGATGTATGTACGCATGTTTAATCCTCAATCAACTCGTCAATGTTTGGTGCTTGGCATGCTTTATGAGAAAGCACATCCAAGAAAGGAGTGGAGAAACAATTGGTCAGTTAATAAACAGCCAATGAGTTCGAACTTGCAAAAGGGAATCATAACCACGAGGAAGGAAGAAGTAATGAAACCAAAAGAAACAACTAATAAGATGAGACCCCCTGGCAAGTTTGTGTGAGCACTTTGAACATGATATATAGCACCAGCCATTGGCTGCTTCAATATTGCAAACCTCTCCAGTGCATAGGAACTCTGCAAGCTGAGATGGTCTGAGTTATTATAAGCTAAATATAAAGATATTCAAAGAGATAGGCTTAGTTAGAGTGTTACCTGCGGTTGGAAGTTGACTACATAGGAATTAAGCTTTGAGGCTGGCAATGTTTCAATTTTCTTCACACCTCCATATTTTGTAACTCCGGAGGAAGAAGCCTCGTTACTACCTTGAACCGTGTAAGAAGGACAAATTTTAGGTTGGTGCTCATGTTGCCAAATTAACAAATGAAGTATATATTAAAAACAAACAAGCCCTAACCCCTTTAGGTATTTGGAGCTTACATCACACTCATTTTTGAAGTAAAAATGAGTGCCAGAAGTAGCATTTAGAAAAAGCCGGTCTACAATTAAGTTTTAGTGAGATTGTTAAATGGTTGATGTCGTTGGGATGTTTTAAAAAAACTACTTAGCTATACCTACAACCATTTTAGAATTAACATTACTTTCTACCAGAACCAGTGTCTCCACACCAACCACAAACAGCTTATCGTGGATTTTTGTAGCTAGCCAATCAAACTCATTAACTCATACATTTGTGTCCTTGCCGGCTCAAAGAGTGATATACAAACTCATTAAAATACACTAAAAATCCCTGATTTTACAAATTGGAATGACATGATGTAAAGAAGTTGGTTTCACTTGTGAATGCGTATGGTTGTGTTAGATTTAAGAAATCTGTAACTTCAGTTATCAAGAACAAGTACCCTTTATTGATCAATAAGCTTGTAAGCAAGACTCCTATTACAATCTCATATCGATTGCAATATTCCTCTACGATCTCATCTCGATCGAGTAGTAGTGACTCATCTCGTCAGCTACAAATAACTATACAAGCATAAAGATTCTCATTAACTCTCAGCTTCTTATACTCAACACTTAAAGCTTCATCTCGAATCTCTAACCGGAAACCTTCCCTCTCAAACCTCTCTGCTTTCTTCTAACTCTGTTGACTTTTCAACATCTCCTTCCACGTCACCTTTCCTTCCAACTCAGCACTCTCTCCTTTCTTCCTCTTCCTCATATACGATTTCTTATACTTATCAAGTCGCCATGAGGTGATCAGTTTTTTTTCTATTTCTTCATTGTATGTGGTTTTAATCCCATGACCTCACCAACGATGTCTCGAAAAGACAAAATGAGTTAGAGAGTGATATCAGTGTAAAGAGTTTACATAATAAAAAACCTGGCAATTCAGTGCTTGTATTGGCCAGCAACAGTAACTGGTCGTAATTCCGGAAGCGGAAAATCTCGTTGGGGGATAAATTCGCTGCTTTTGGACATTTTGTGTAACTTTTTCTGATTGATGAAATGAATTTTAACAGATGCATCTTCAAATCTAAAACTCCGGTTGCTACGGGTAACATCACAACCACTAAGCTCATAAATCTGGTAAGAATCTGGAGAACCGAATTGACATAAATGATATAAATAAAATAGATCTTAAGGAAATAAACAATATAAAATAGGATATGAAAGCGTTTTTGAAAACATGACTATGGAGTCGAGATACTATATATTTCCTTAACTCTTAATATTTTCTAGCAAAAAGGATTCCGATGATATATAGACTGTCATGCGGCACTCATGAACAATCCCTACCAACTATAAACTGCAAATACTCTAGAAATAAAATTTACGCTGTGAAATGTTTTGCTGGATTTTGATCTAAGAAGTAACAAATGAATAAGAGGAGACGAGTATTTAAAAGAGAAAGAGAAATTCGCATATTCGTAACAGACGCTGAATGTTAGCGAAATTCTTGGGAGTGCGGGAGTGGATAGTTGAAAAACTTTCTTCAGCAAGATCCTCCTTGTTGACTTGTTCTTGTTTTTTGTTTGGCGTAGAGAGAGACTTCATTTCGTTTTAAGACAAAAAACAATATTGCTTAAACATGAACATTATGTTGTTTTCGAAAAGATTAGGCCAAAAAAATTAAAAGTAAGTTGGTTCAAAAGGAATTTTATTGGGTTTATGGCCCTTGACCAGGACCGAAACCCAAGATCATGCGAGTCAAGCCAGTTCGCGCGCATGGAAGCCGATGTTATCCTCTCATGTGAACTTTTCGAAAAAATGTGATGTGAATGACCATATATATACTACTCATGCTTTCTGATCTTTCCGATGAGGGACAAATGCAAGTTGAAGCTTAATATGTTTATTACTGTGTTTTACATTTTGAGTTCATCACTTCATTGCTTCATTTTTCATTCAATTTATATTTTTTTGATATATGAATATACTGGATGTAGTGTTCGATGCAAGATTTCGAACGCGCTAAAAATCTGGTTGACCATAAGTTTTGTCAGAAAGTCAAAAAAACTCAGCCTCTATATTATGTTAAAAATAAAGTTCTAACAATCTACGAAATGAATAGAAATTACTTTAAACATATGCAGACTAAAGTCATATTTGATAGACTCTATTACTATACTTATAATAATCTTAAATAGACAGACAAACTTAAGAGTATTTGTGATCTAAGGGAATGGGAAGCGGAAAAGAGAGGGTTTGAAGAAGAGTAATTGGTATGGAAAATCCATAATAATTGGATAATTTGTAAGGATGAAACTATAATAAAGCCATGAAGAAGGCCTAACTTGTTTTGCGATGAAATGACCAAGATGTCCTTATATTTTGATTAGTTAAGAAAGAGAACATTGAGTTGGTGTAAGTGTGACATCATCTTACATTCTCACTAGACAAATAGATGCATGGTGTATGTACAAATACAACATTAAGCCTAAAACCATTTTAAAAAGAAAATCAAAAATTATTTTTTACTCTTTCTCTCTCTCCATACCCCTTCATTTTCTCCCAGTCTTCTTAATTTCATTATACTTCACAAACAAGAAATCTTAATGTTATTTGTATCATTTTTTACTAGCACACATGTTATTGTTACATTATTTCTTTGCATGTTTTAGCTTCTGAGATTGTAGAGTGTCCTATACATGAAAAATAACATAACAAGAGAAAAAAACATCAAATGAGTAAACAAGAACACAACTGGAGAAGACAAGCTATGGTCTCTTGAAATTGGATCACAATCATAAGTTGCAGAGTGGCTTTAGCCGGATAACATGTTTATATATATATACAATGGGTCCATGTACAAGTTATGGTTCGCTGAATTTTAACCGGATAACTATGTTGTGTTACAATTATTATTATTTTTGCTTTGAATGAACCAAAAACACCACATCAATTTGAATAATATTCGGTTTGGATTCTAGAGTGATAATTGACCCCTGATCAAAACATAACTAACAATATTCATATTCCAATAATTTTTGTACACTATTTAATATACTTGATACAAACATCCTGATTAGTGAGACATACATGTTATCATTCAAATCTAAAGCAGTATTAATCATTCATCATATATGTTAACTTGGTATTAAATTATCTTAGTTGGGTAACAAATATATGTTGATGGTATATTAACTTAGTTTGTCGTCTAACAATTATATGATGTATTTATCTTCCATGCTCTTTACATGATTATATGATTTTAGCCATCTAATAGTTAGCTAGTATTTAGCCGGATACTTTAGATGTTAGTTGGATACTTTACATGTTAGTTGATATTTAAATTTATATTTACCGGATATTTACATGTTAGTTGGATAATTTACATGTTAGCTGATATTTAAATTTATATTTA
Source organism: Moricandia arvensis (assembly GCA_905132765.1). Lineage (NCBI taxonomy): Eukaryota > Viridiplantae > Streptophyta > Magnoliopsida > Brassicales > Brassicaceae > Moricandia > Moricandia arvensis. The sequence goes on from CAJHQP010001095.1 coordinate 87,266, forward strand.
GCGGCTATTTGATCAGTTGGTGGTTGTTGTTTTACTGGTTATTTTTGAACTTGCAACCAAATGATGTATATAAAAGATATAATTTCTGATATTTTATATTCTTTGTATGGCTATTTCTATTGTTAGTTGGTTTGAGATAACTTATAGAAAGTTACTTTGTGTGTTACCAATATTGTAATGTTGCATGTGTTCATGTTTATAACCGTCCAACAGCTGACAAAAAAAAAACCGGCCAACAATTTTGTTACCTATGCTAACCAATACATTATCATGAACAATATTTGTTATCGGCTATTAAAAATATTATCAGTCCAACAATGATAATTATCCGAGCTATATTCAGAAAAATATCCCGAAGTAAAACTGACATAGTAAGCATGACTTCTATGATAAAGACATCCTGAGTACCAGGTTGACGAAGGGCTACATTGGCGATAAGACCATTTTCTGAAAGGATGCAGATAACACGAGATCTTTGATGCGAGAACGGGTCAAGTGCTCCTGATATGCATCCTTGTTGTGAGAACAGGTCCAAGCCTTCTAGAACCTAAAGATTAAAACACTGAAGTTAAAGTAATTGATTTTGAACATGTAAATCAACAAAGCGTGTTATAAGTATTTGAGTAAACAAAGACAAAAAAAAAGATAATACCTTGAATTTTCTCAAAACTGTAATCCTTAATATGACATCCTATTGAAATGCATCCATAGATACGGTTGTTGACGTCAAGGACCTCGATTAAATTGCATTTTTTTGTATTAGCCAGTCCTTGACTGAAAAAATTCGTTAATTAAATATTTAAAATGAAAATCTGAGAAAAGTATTTTTTATAATCAGGTTAAAGTAGAAGAACTTTCACTAAAAGCCATAAAATCCGTAAAAGGACAAATAATACAATTAACCGGTTATTTCGAAAATCCACATCTTTAATAAGGGTAAATTATTAGAAAAGAAAAATATCAAAAAATTAAAACTAACCTATACAACAATCTTGGATTTCAAGATTGCATCACCTTCTTCCAATCTGCGAGAATTCAAGAGAACACAAATATCAGGAACACCACATAATAACATAAAGGATAAAGTGACGATGTATTCATGAACACCACATTAGAACATAATCCCATTAGTAAAAAAACCAAACAATCATCAATATAATCGTTTGAATACAATAAAGTGGTATATTTCAAGAGCTTTAATAACCTAAGCTCCAGTTCAACATGTGTTGCTGTTGAAAATCATCTTAAAATACTAATCAATACAATCAAAGAACAATAAAAGTAGTAAATGTCAAATAGAATGAGAAAGAAGAGAGAAACCTTGAAGAGAGAAGAAACTTTGGGAACACTCCAACTCCGCTTTTCTTTTTAAGTGATGTTCAATGTCTAAGAAATCAAAAAATATATAATACCATCACTGTAAATCCAGAAAAAATAGATTTTATAAGTTTCAAATCCCTAGATTTAGATTGAAGAAAAGGGTTGGTCACAAAACCATAATTTTTTGCATTCCTTTGAAGAACGACCCTTGTTTGAGAGAGAGAAACAAAAAAAAGATGATTTCAAAATGAAAATATGAAAAACATACAAAAAATTATCTTTGGGTTTAGAATTTTTTCTTTCACCACTTCTCCCCTCATTGTTTTAAGGGACTTTATCTATAACCGAAAAAATGAAAATGAAAATAAATACAAATTGGCTAATTGGTCTAGTTTAAGAAAAGTACTAGTATCAGTGTCATTATAAATAATCAATATGCAAAATTATATTTTGCAAATTATGAGGTTATTGGTGTATATGGAATGCAATTACTCTTCTTCTTTTTTTTGTCAACAAACGGCTATTCTATTACTCAAACTTAAGGTGATCTGGGAAGTCAGACCGGAATAGAACAACCAACAAAGCAAAGGTTTCTATAAAATAAACATGCAGTCTTGGCCAGAGTATCTGAAATTCCATTGTGAGCCCTTGGGATATGACATATCTCAAACCTTGGGAAGCATATCATCAACGTCTTAATAGCCTCTAATTTTGTTGCAAAATTTAGCCATGCCTCAGGTTCCCTTATCATAGCAATAACGTCCTTGCAATCTGTACCGAATCGCTGACAAGACGAATATTGCAACATACTCTCCACTGCCCATCTAAAGGCTTCTAACTCGAAATGAAGCACTGATTCTCACTTTCTTAGATTATGCGTCCTCATAAGCTTAGTCTTCCCACTATAGTTTTTTCACACCCATCCGCAACCACAATACTCATCATCGGAGTCCAAGAACCGTCCACCAAAATATGTCCTCCAGACTTAAGGTCTGTGATCCCTCTATCTTGTGGTCTTGTGAGTCTAGATTTGCTGTCTCATTAGCATTAAACCATGACATGTATTCACTCTCTGCATATCTTACTAAGTCCACTGGGTCTCAATCAATCACCCTAAATAGTTTATCATTCATGGCCTTCCAGATATACCTAATTATCCAAGGATAAGGATCCTTGTGTGACTCAGGTAAAATAATTTCATCATTTCTCCAAAAAAGATAATCCATGTTGGCATAGATACTAGGTAGTGGGAACGTGTTTGGACCAGAGGGCGTCGATGATAGAGCCCATACTTGCATGGCATGAGACACTCAAAAATGGCATGGGTTGCTGTCTCTTCCGGCTCTCCACATCTCGGACAACAATTGTCGCACCTCATATTTCTATAATTCAGATTCTTCGTGACTGCCACATGTCTTGTTATCAACTGCCACATAAAATGACACATCTTTTGAGGTGTTTTGACCTTCCAAGCAAAGGTTTGGAGATCGGTTATACTAGGTCCACATTTCGCTCCTTCCTCATCTTTCCTTAGGAATTTTGGAGCCACCCAGTAACCTAATTTTACTGTGTACTGGCCATTCTTGGTATAGCTCCAGCAGAAAGTATCTCTATGATTTATTATACTAGCAGCTAAGCTTTGTATAAGAGGAATGTCAGCCGTATCAACATAGTTTATCAGCAGGTCCATATCCCATTCCTTCGACTCCTGATTTATTAAATCACTAACTCTCATATTTGGGTGCAGAACTGGAGCAGAGGAGTGGGCCGGTCTAGCAGGTATTGTCGGGATCCAGGGATCCTCCCACACTTTAACCTTATGTCCCGAATGAATCTTGTGTCTAATACCAAGTAGTAATAGACTTTGTGCCGCCGATATACTGTTCCACACATATGAGGGGATGTTGACTGGAATTGAGCGCAAAGACGAACTCATTTGATAATATCTCCCTCTTAGCACCCTTGCCAACAGGGAATCCAGACGTTGAACTAATCTCCTTAATTTTTTTGCCAAAAGAGCAATTTAAACTCATGGATCAAACGGAATCCCAGGCCTCCTTCCTCCCTCGGTTTGCATAGTTTTTCCTATTTCGCCCAGTGTATACCTCTCTTTGGTGAGTTTGAACTCCACCAAAATTGTGCAATGACACTGCAAGTTTTTCACAGATCTCTAATGGCAGTAGGAAAGTCGACATCACATAAGTTGGGAGCGCTAGTAGAATGGATTTAATTAAAACATATTTCCCACCTTTCGAGAGCCATCTACCCGTCCAGCCATTCACTATGTGCATCAATTTGTCTTTAGCAAAGAGTCTGCAATTGGAGCCACTGATGTCTTCTGGTATTCCCAAATATGACCCCATCCCACCTTCATTTTGGATTCCTAGCTTTTCTTTAATTTGCTGGCGAGAATGAACATCTATCTCCGAAACCGGCCATGTGAGTTCCTCATTATATGTTCATGTAATCTTTGTAGATACCTCCGATAAAGCCTCATCTATATTCCATGGGTTGGATGACCCAAATAACTCTAGAAAATAGCTAGTAGCTATGGCTACTAGTCTATCATCGTCTTCCAATGTATTTTCATTAGGATCGAGAAGCTGAGTGATCTTGTTTCTCGCCCTCCATTGCTTTGTTAGTGAGTGGAAAAATTTGTGTTCTGGTCTCCTTCTCTAAGCTAGAAAATTCGAGTCTTCTATTTCCAGAATATTTCTTCCGCCGTAAGAGCATCAGATAATTCTTTCAGATCCTCAGCTATTTCCTCTGTTGTGGCATCATCGTTCAGATATAGCCCCTCCACTTTTTCTTTGAGATCCTCCACCTGCTTCCGTGAGTTTAGATCATGATGCCTCCTCCATTGTCCCAAGGCTTTGCGACAACTTGAGATATGTTCCATAATATTTGCATATGGGGATAGTTTGGCAGATTTCCATCCCTCCAAAATGACTTGCCGTAATTCATCATTATCAATCCAACGCTTATCAAATTTGAACGACTTTGATTTTCTCACAGGCTTCGATAAGATATTTTCAAGAACCGGACGATGATCCGATCCCCAGAGCCGCATGTAATTTACCCTAGTATGTGGAAACTTCTCATGCCACTCTTCATTACCAACAGCTATGTCTAATCGACATCTTACTGTGGTTCTCCCTGCCCTTTTTCCAATCCTTGATAACATATTTTCAGAACATGGAAACTCCAGCATTCCACAATCATTTAGCATTTGTTTGAAAGGTAAAAATAAGCTATCTGAGCGAGGTCTTCCACCCACTTTTTAATTATGGCATGTTATTTCATTAAAATCGCCTATCATAAACCATGGTCCAATTCTTGTAGTGGAGAAACGCGTAAGACGTTCCCACACTTGATATCTTTGTTCTAACACAGGATCACCATACACAAATGTCTTATAGACTTTTATTCCATCAATGACTGCCTCTACATCAATTATTCTTTTATTCGAAAACAAAACATTAATTTGAAATTCTTCCAAAGAAAATAAAGCTAAACCAATGCTGAGACCAAGTGGCTGCACGACAAACAAACGATAAATCCTAACTCGGTATGAATGTTTTGCAACATTGACCTATTATTCTTCGTCTCAAAATGAAAACTATAAATGATATTTCCCTTTGTTCACAAATGGGCTTAATGGCCCACAGTTGATATATCTTTGAGTCAGTTCGCTTAATATACATAGATAACTTTCATATTTGCAATCATGGAAAGTGAAAATGGATAGTGGAAAGTAAGTTTAAAATGACTTAAATAACCTTCTTTGACCTAAGCTACTTTTAAATAAATAATAAAATAGGTCTAGCAACTAGGCTTAGATTATGACAGCATATTATGACTTAATTAATTTTAGTAAGCAATATATATTATTGTATGTATAGATATATAACTTTGGGTTTAGACCTAAACACAAAAATTATTAAAAAAGTATTTTTTGCTTCTCTCTCTTTACATGTTTTCCGTTTTTTTCACAATCTTCTTCATCTCTTTCTTTTTAAAAAAGAAATCGAAGTCTCAAATGTTTTTACTTAAGAAAAGTAAACGATTCTCATACAAAATCATAACTGAATTGAAATGATTGTATATTGTTCAAGGTTAAAACATCTCATAGCCAATTACTTAATGTGTTACACGTTTATTTTGAGTAAGTGGTCGGTTAATTATATGATTGAATGCTAAACCCTAAACCCTAAACAATAAAACCTAAACAATAAACCCAAACATATAGGATAAACTCTAAACTCAAAGGATAGACCCTAAAACCAAAACTTTACACCCAAATGATAACCCTAAACCCAAATCTATATGACAAACACCAAACTCAAGGGATAAATACTAAACCCTAAACCCCAAACCCATATGATAAACTTTAAACCCAAATGATAAACCTAAACTCAAAGCATAAACCCTAAACCCAAAGGATACACCCTAAACCCAAACTCATATGGTAAACACTAAACCCAGAGGATAAACACTAAACACCCCTAAACCTAAATATAAACTTTATTACAAAGATTAAACTTTAACCCTATATCCAAAGGATAAACCTTGAATACTAAAATTGTAAAGCCTAAATCCCAAAGTAATGTAAATTCCAAACAATAAATCACGACAATCGTTAGAGTGATAAAATAAATAATATCCAATTAACATATATATTGGATGACCAATATTGCTTTCAAATTGAATGTTATAATACATATGTTTCATTAATTAGATTTTTCATATCCAATATGTTAAGTAATGTATACTTCTTATCCAAAAATCATTATTGTTAAAAAAACTCGATCAGTGATCGGTTATCATTATAGATCTCATCCCAAATTATTCGTTTAGATAATGTGATGTTGTTGGTTCACTCAAAGTGAATAATACATGTAAATCAATTGATTTAAAAACATTTAATTGGCTAACATATATGTTCAATTATATGTTGGAGAACTAATATTTTGTTACATGTATAATATTTGGTTTAAATTCGATTATTATATCCGACCACTGATTGAAAAACCAACTAACAATAATGATACACGGATAACTGGTACTATTTAGTTTTAGGATTAAGAGTTTATCATTTAGATTTAGGGCTATCTTTTAGGTTTGAGGTTTAGTTTTAGTGTTTGCCCTAAGAGTTTGGGTTTAAAGTTTATCCATTGGGTTTAATATTTATCCTTTGGTTCAGGGCTAAAGGTTAGAGTTTAGGGTTTATCTTCTGTGTTTAGGGTTTGGGTTTAGGATTTAAATTTATTATTTAGAATCAGCGTTCAGGTAGTGTGGAAATAAGAATTCGGTTAAAAAGAATATTAGCTTTTCAACATGCAATTGAAAAGGCTGCTAGCTGGATAAACTTTAAAACAATAACTAATATTAAGATTAGTTATAAATGACCCTAAAACCAAACCCAAAGGATATAAACCATAAACCCTAAATTCAAAAAATATAAACCATAAACCCTAACCCAAAGGATATAAACCCTAAACCCAAACCCATATGATAAAAACTAAACCAAAAGGATAAACACTAAACCCTAAACCCCAAAAATAAATCCTACTCCAAAGGTTGAACCTTAAACCTATATTCATAGGATCAACTTTAAACATTAAACTATAAAGCTTAATCTCAGAGTAATGTAAATCATAAACAATAAATCATCATAATCGTTAGAGGGATAAAAGAAATAATATCCAGTTAACATATGTATTGGACGACCAATATTGTTTTAAGCCTAAATGATATAACTCATACGCCTCGTTAATCATATTGTTCATATAGAATATTTTAAAGTAATGTATACTAATTATTTGGAAATCAATATTTTTAGTTGGTTATTTCGATCAGTGAGCGGTTATCAATGTAGATATCAACCCAAAAATTATTCGAGTAGATAATGTAGTGTTTGTTGGATCGCTTAAAACGAACAATACATATAATACAATTAGGTTTAGAAACCTTTAACTGATATAATACAACAAGGTTTAGTTTTTAGCGTTTACCCTATAAGTTTGGGTTTAGGGCTTATCCATTTTGGTTTAATATTATCACACGAGAAATACTACTATCTGTAAATATATAATCACTCTATTCATTCCTTGCAAAATTCTCTCTTTGTTTTCTAAATAATGGTGACACTGATTGTAGCTACCACCTAGATCAGTCATATGCCAATGTTTCTCGATATATTGAGATGAACCATCACACCCACTTTTACTCCACACACATGACATATTTTATTCGAAGCATAATTTGAAAGATAAATAATATATAGTGGATAGACTTCACCTACTGCAAATGACAATAAAGTTGTTAGCAAGCTAAAACTACTCAAAATAAAAGCTTTAAAGATAAATACAAAAACATATATTACTTAACCATTAATAACTTATGTTAGTTGGCTAATTATCATATTATCATATCATTTCTATTTGATATATCATATTAATGTTTTAAACTTATTATAGATATTGCTATATAGTATCAGAATAATTTAGCAAACGATCAATACAAGAAAGTTGTTATATACTTATATTTAATGTGACCATTTAAGTAGAGGAAGGAAAAAACTTCTAATAAACTTTAATGCAAAGATAATAATTGTGCTAGTCAGCTAGACTGGCGTGTCTTGTTTAAAAAGAAATTTTTACCAAAGCCTGGATCGAGATTTTGTCATAGATTTGTTATAATGGTAATTATGATAGTGGATGAGACTCTTCGTCTTGATAACATATTAGTGATTCGAAGAATATTTAGATGTAAATACGAATGAAAATAACTTTTAGAGATTGTGGTGTTGAATAATGAAACTTTGTTGAATGATTGTAGAGCAAGTTTTTTTTATTTTGTGTAGATTTATCTTGTAGATGAAAAAGAAAGAGATGAAAAAATTAAGAAGAAACAACGAATATGGAGAGAGAATGAGAGAGAACAAAAAAAATGATGATTAATTTTGGGTCTTATATGTTATTTGTGTACATACATTGTATTCAGTATGTTAAATTATAGTTCTCTTTCTTTTTCAATTAATTTTTCTGACAAGTTTTTATAGGTTTCAGTTCTATTAGTAGGGGAATTTTGATCCAAAAATTTTCAATAATCTACTTTTCCATGGTTGCAAATATGCAACTTAATTTGGTATATGTAGTGCAATTTCACTATATCTATTACAAAAACAATGTTATGAGCCTAGCTCTGAACTCTGAGGCAAATTTGAACATGGTCCAAATGCACAAAGAAAGCTTATTAAAAACAATTACATTCCAAAGCAAACAAAGTTTTAGAAACCAAGAACTGACGTGGTGTGTTCTCTGAGCAACAAAAAGTGGTGTGTTCTCCCTAGAAGAGATCAGTGTATTACTTTATTAGATAAAGATTATGCTATAAGATATATGATATCATACATCTTTTTGTGTAAGTGATGTTCAAGTAAAGGTCAGGGGAATTAGGAACCATGTACATAAGCCAGAAAAATATTAAGTTCATACACATAACAAGATGATAACTATAATATGTTATAAAATATTATCCAAATCTCCAAAAATAGCCTTATCTACGTGTGAAGAACTATGTTTTCTTTACCTTAAAAAATAAAAAGTCATTACCATATTTTCCCATTTTCATGCCTTGACGAACAACCATTTGGAGAGATGATTTGGAGAGGCGGATTAGTTGAAATCAATTGTGAGGCGGATTTGGCGAAGGGCAATCTAGAAGCTTCTTCTTTGGGTTCGTGTGACCGACAAAAGTTTGATAATCAAAGTTAGGTCTACGGAGAATCGTCCAAATTTGCGGCGAAATTTGCAAGGCGCATCGATCTCCTAACATACCCAAGTAAGCCTGGTTTGATTGACTAGCATTGTCAGCCGCATCCTCTGTTTCGAACCCATCTTAGTGTGTATTAACACCACTAACACCGTTTATTTTTTGCAGATCCAGTTTTACGGGTTTACCGGCAGGCAACAAATAAAAGTAATTTTCAAGACCATTTTAAGTTTACAAGCTCAGTTAGTATTTTCGTATTCGCCTCCTTCACCATGTGCCTCTCCATGGCTGTTTTTGTGTTGTCTTCATTAGTTACCCCACATGACTTTTTAGGTTCGTGTAGTGGGAGGAAGTTATTTAAGTTGTAATATAACTATATTATTTGAGCGACTTTGATAGTATATTAACCATATTTAGTAGAAATATCTCATATAACAAGAATAGATGGAACTACACTATTTTGTTAAAGTAAAATTGTATACAAGTGTTGTAACTATATATATTTGATCCTTGTCAAATCTACACAACGTAGGAGAGTTGAGTGAAGTTTGGTTTGCTTGCTTAGGTTATACTTTATGGTTGTTTTTGTAGTATAGTTTCCATGTTATGGTTGTGGAAGCATGCATACGACTGTGTAGTTGAAAAAAATTCACTATGCTATGACGACCTCCATCATTGTAAGTAAGCGTTAACACTTTGTTTTATTCATCTATATTCCTATAGAATTTTTACTATTGTGAGTCTGCTACTCTCCTTGCTTAGGTACCAATACCTAACGGTATTGTATTACTTAGCATGCTTCGAGTATGGAATCCCTTATTACATCCATTTACATGTGTTTTGTTCTTTACTAGTTGTGTATGTGAAATAACTTCATTCCACGTTGTAACTAAGTCAGACGTCTATATTGATGTTGGTGTGTATAGTGACTAAATATTTTATATATCTTTAAGGCTACAACTCTTGGGAGCCACAATGAAGCTGCAACTGGCATCGAAGGACAGCTAGGTGGTGATCTTTTGTCAGTTAATGCCCCTGATATGCAACTGGTACTTCCTGCACCTAACAATCCTATACGCCTAACCGTAGACATGTCAGCAGCCAAGGCCCCTCGAGTTTTCCCTAGTCATGGTGTTATTGCATCTATAACTGTAAGTAGCCATTTAAATGTTAAATGTTGCAAATGTGCAGGGGAAACAATACTATACTATGGAGTAGTATATGATAATATGGAAACAATTTATTTCGGACAAATTACATTTGTTTGCTTAGTTGGGAACAATTCTATAGTGTTGGTATATTTTGGAAATGCTGACTTATTCTTATATTTTGTAGGTTACATCACTGAGGGTCGGAGTTGTTAGTGTCTCTTATAGCGCATAACGCCAGACACGTGTTGCTATGTCACACAATAAGTCCCCTCTCATGGATAATCCTCCAATGGGTTATCGAAGTTCACCCCTATTATATCACATATAGTATAATAAAATTTTCTCTCTTATTGTTTTTATATGTTCAGTTAGCGTATATATGTCTCGTATATAATACAGTCAAATAAGCATGTTATGTTCACCATTTTTATAATGTGTATCTTATTGAATTGGAATCAACTTTCACGCCCTAAAAACATCTATGATGATGGTCTCTTTAGCGTTTGTAGTGCATATACTACACTATATACATTATAGTATAATATTGATTACATTAAAATAATATGATAAGTTTTCACTTACGTGAATGTAGTAAGCTCAGTATTACAATAGAAACGTGTCACTCTTTTCATTTGCGGTTAAAATTTAATTCTAATTGTTACATCTAATAACTTTCACTTTACTATGGCTATATTTTTCATTCTAAAGTTTAAACAATATTTGATAAAAAAAATTTATATGCAAAGCACGTTCCACAATTAAAATACTTATATCAACGATATCTATTCACAGATTAATTAGGGACAACAGAGTTTCTGGATTGGAAAAGTTATTTTAAAGATTTCACACCCAAAAAGAAAGAGAAGTGCCTAAGTAGCAAAGAGTGTGTCTAATGATGTAAGAGAACATGAGAAGTGCTTTGTTTTTTTTTTCTTTTGAGCAACGTAGTGAGCTTAAGTAAACTTCTTACGATTTGGTCAAAATAGAAAAATCAAAATCACAATAAACCAAAACGGAAGGGAATGTCAAACGTCAAAAGAACATCAAAGAAAGAGACTCGAAACAATGTTTTTATGGGATATGAAAACTAAAAAACTAAGCCTTGACTCTACCATAGAACTTGGCCTTCTCTTCAGCAGTCTGGAAACGACCATGTCCACCATTGGAAGATGTGTCAATGAACTTAAGGTTTATCTCCTCCAACGCAACCCTAGACGTCTGCTTCAGCAATGTCTGTCTCAAAGTCACCACCCGTTTCTTTGGCCCCACGCAACATCCCTTGATCAACAAATAATCATCCTTCACTATCCCATAGTGAGGGAATCCTCCCATCGGTGTGATCTCCTTTTCGGTTCTGTCAAGAGAAAAAGAGAACATGAACACCAAGTCAAGTTCACTGCACAACACAAGATACAAACCTCACGAGATTGATTGTTTTATTACCTGTCGAACTCGGTCATGGCTGTGTGAGTCTCTTGTCCAACTTTACCAAGCCTGTAAATTTTCTTGTTCATCTCAGTACGGTGGTGGTACCCGTTTTGCCCAGCTCTAGCCACTGTGTAGGAGACTCTGGCAGGATGCCAAGCTCCGATACAAGCTACCTTGCGGAGACCACGATGAGTCTTCCTAGGAAGACGAGTCACACCCCATCTTGTAACCACACCTTCATAACCTTTTCCTTTTGTAACACCGATAATATCAATCATCTCATCTTTCTGGAAGATAGCATCTACAGGGACTTGCTTCTCGAATAGACTGTAGGCATAGTCAACCTTCTTTGCTATGTCTCCACCATTGACCTGAATCTCATTCAAATGAGCCTTCTTCTGCTTAAGCCCTTTCATTTTCCTTATCTAACACAAACGCAAAAATTATCAGAAACAGATTAACCAAATGACACAGATACAGGTACTGTCTATACTAAGAAAGATAGAATACCTGAGTGTGAGCAAGAACTCTAATGACAGTGCAGTACTTCTTCATCTTCTCCAACTGACTTTGAATGTCCTTTTTACCTTCTTCAGTTTCATGTTTCTTTGAGTATTTGGTGAAAGCCTTCTTCTTAGACTTGGCCCAGTTCTTGTAGAACCTCCTCCTTACTTCTTCGCTCAGATGCTGAGCCCACACAGTGCTTAGAGAGCGCAGACCACGAGGTGTCTTCACGTACCCAACCACACCAACCACCACCATTGGAGGTGTCTCAATCACAGTCACAGCTTCACATGTTTCCTTCTTGTGGAGCTCTGACAATCATATTCAAAAGAAGTAAGCAAAGAAACACAAATGCTGTGAATCAATAAAAGAAGAGAGTTGAGAACACACTTGATCCAGGTTTTTCAACTTCTCTGACAATGTGAGTCATCCCAGCTTTATACCCCAAGAAGGAAGTGAGTCTACACGGCTTAGCAGGATCATCCTTAGGGAAGGCCTTCACTGAAAAAAATAAACTACGAGTGTCAGATCTAAACTACATAAGCCATAACTTTTCACAGTAAAGAAAATTATATGTTGTATTCATAACCTTCCAAAGTTTTAAAGAAAGCATAATACAGGGAGTCGAAGTAATCAGATGATGAAATGCAAATAGACAGCTATATACAAGCATAAATACCTTTGCCACGTTGCCTGTTAGCCCTTTTCCTTGGAAGGAAACCCAAAGAACCATGTCTTGGATGTTCAAATTTTCTGTGAGACATAACTCTCTTCTCGAATAAGACTGCCAAAATTAGATGATTTTACAAAAAGATGACAATGTTGAATCTAATAGTACATGATAAACTAACCAAGCAATCAACAAACAGCATTATTATACATAAAGAAAAAAGAAAAAGAAAAAAGAAAACAGATATGTAAGTATATGTTTCAGCTAAAGACAAAGAAACACAAAATCTACATAATCATAAGTGATTCATACAACAGATCAATAAAAGCCGATTAAAAACATTTTACCAGCAATATAGAACAAAATATTATAAAATGAAAAAAAATAATTAAACAACATCAGACCGATTATAAACAAAGCAAAAAGAAAAGAAAAAACAGATATGCAAATATATGGTTCAACTAAGACAGAGAAACACAAAATTTAAACTAATGTAAATCATTCAGACAACAGATCAATGAATAACAAGACCAAGAACACAAAAGTATACTCTCAGGACTTGTTGAAATGATACGAAATGTTCCCCGGATCAAAGGCCTATGGCATCATTGAAGATAGCCAAATCTCACGCTCATTATAATGTGTTTCTCACCCAGAAAGCCATTGTTAATGGTTTTTCCGGCAAAACAGAGCAGATAAGAGATTCCAGCCTCGATTTAGATAAGTGTTTCCCGAGGGTTTTCTTTCCGACCATAACCACAAGAACATGAGAAAATACAGATGCGCTTATCATCGCAAAGAAATCTTAGCGATGACATTTTAAGCACCTAGAATGCGAAACTAAGATAGATAATCATATAACAGCAGATTTATGATCAAAATTGAATACTTTTGAGCATATAATGAAACGATTATACATGTGCAGATTTAAGATAGATAAACATATGCATGTGCAGATTTATGATTATAATTGCATACTTTTAGCTTGTAATTAAACGATCATATAACGGACGAAGATAATCAAAGGAGGGTACCTTACACCTTTGGCGGCGATAAGAGTAGAGAGAGTTTTAGGTTAAGGTTGAGTGAAGGTCTGAATGTAGAGTATTTATAGCTTAAGTATATGAACTAGGGTTTTGCCGTTATGGCTACACCAATATTAATATGGGCTTGGGCCATTGTAAGTTTTTTTTTTTTTTTTGACAATATGATAGAATCCTAAAAGGATCCCGTGATCCACTCCGGTTTTGCTGTATCCATATGAACAAAGAATAACGGTTGTTGACGAGCATCTCGTGTCAATCTATCTGCCCTTGAGTTCAATGTCTGCGGTATATGGATAAGTTCTGAGTAGTTGAAATTCATTCTGAGAAGCTTGACATCCTCTAGATAATCTGCAAAAACTGGCCATTCTTTCGGTTCCGCCACCATCTTCACTAGTTGGATACAATCTGTTGCAAATGTGACATGAAATTGATGTAGATTCCGCATACATTCCAAAGCCCATATGAATGTTTCCAATTCAATATGTAGTGGAGTTAGGCTGGCTCTTGTGTTCCTAGCTCCCATAAGACTATCGAAACCTGGTAGAGTATTGTACCACCCTTGTCCCGAATAAGGGTCCTTATCTTTCCAAGATCCATCTAGGAAACACCATCGACCTGGAATTTGAGGCAGTGTTCTGCATGTCTCTTCTGATGTTATCGTTCCCCTTTGTAGTGTCAAACTTTGGGCCTCATTCCATAATGAACATTCTGTCGCTGCTAACTCTAGAGTAACACACGGATCAATGTCCAAGTTGCTAAAAACCTTTTTATTTCTGCCCTTCCAAATATACCATAGGATCCATGCAAATTGATGAGTTTCCATAGCCGGCCTAACCCTCCAGAACAGGTGGTCCATGTTTCTGAAAAGTGAATCCGTTGGAAAAATTTCTGAATTCGATGGTATCGCTGACAATGCCCAGACCTGGACCGCTGGTGGACATTCGAAAAATACATGATTTGTCGTTTCCTCTCCTGCCCCACATCTTTCACACTGTAACTCTCCTTTGATTCCTCTGGCTGCTAGGTTTTTCTTAACCGATATAGACCCTGTAATCATTTGCCAGAGAAAATGTTTCATCTTTGGAGGACATAACACCTTCCAACAATGAGCCTTTAGATCATCAACATTAGGTCCAAAAACTTGTTGTGGAGCTCCTACATCCGGATAAACCCGTTCAATTTGATACCCTGTTTTTACCGAATATTTACCATTCTTTGTGTAATGTCAGCCATCCCTATCAGGTAAAGGATTTTTACTTAGAGGTATACTCTCGATAATCTTTGCCTCATGCGGGTCTACTAGATTCCTGATTACCGCTGAGTTCCAGGTTCGTGAATTAGCATTAATGAGTGAATCCACTGTAAGGTCGGGATCGTAAAAATGTGTATTGCAAAGTGCTGGTCTCGGGCGAGTGGATGGGAGCCATGGATCATTTCATACAGAAATAGATGAGCCTGTTCCCACCCTTTTGATTAGTCCTTTGCTAACCAGAGATCTAGCAGATAACATACTTCGCCATTCATAAGAAGGCGAGTAAGATTTCGCCGGTTCCAGGGGCGATGTGTTCCTGAAATACCGGCCTTTAAAAACTCTAGCAAATAATGACTGCGGTTGTTCGATAAGTCTCCACACCTGTTTCCCGAGCATTGCTGTGTTAAAGTCATAGAGATCCTTAAACCCTAGTCCTCCTTGTTCCTTGGGCTGACATACCTTGTCCCATGTTTTCCAATGCATTCCTCTTGTACTACCCCCTGATCCACACCAAAAGTTGGCTACAGTACTTGTTAGTTTTTTAGTTGTTGCTTTAGTAAGCCGGTAGCATGACATGTGATGGTTTGGTAAAGCAGTAATCACTGACTTGATGATCACCTCCTTACCTACTCTCGAAAAGTATCTAAAAGTCCAACCGTTAATTCTGTTACTTAATCAGTCCTGAATAAACTCAAATACTTGTGTCTTTGATCCTCCCAAACTTTCTGGTACCCCTAAATATGATCCCATGCCACCCAAATTTTGAATTCCCAAAATATCCCGCAGTTCCTGTCTTAGGCCCTCATCTATTCTATGCCCAAATTGGATTGATGATTTCTGAAAATTTATTAATTGTCCTGAGACCTTCTCATATTCCTTCAATATCCTTAGAATGTTTTGACATTCATCTATTTGTGCTTTACAGAAAAAAATACTGTCGTCCGCAAATAGTAAGTGTGAAATCGGGCCATTGTAAGTTTCTATCTGTGTATTGATGTATAATGTGTTTTGGATACCTAGACTTTTTGGGTATCCACCAATGATTTATTTGTCTAGGATTATTCTCTTGCCTTTTACAATTATTTATAAGCAAATATTTAACACAATCTTTTTTTGTAAAAAAAATAGAACTAAAAATGATTGAAATAATTTTTTTTTAATTTTTTTTTTCAATTTTAAATTCCACATCCAAAATCTCATCCCATAACTTTAAACCCTAAATCTAGATTAATTAATTCAAGTGATATATATATATATATAAAAATATCCTTTAATAAAACTTTTTTGTCATTTTTCTCCTTTAAAACTATTTTTTATGAATTTTTTTTTAAAAAAAATTATCCTAAAATATTTCTCTTATTTATATTGTTATGTCATTTCCTTATTTAGATTTTTTAAAATAATTTTGGTACATTTACTCAATCAATTAATTGTTCCTATTTTTAATGGAAAATTATATTTTAAATTATGAAGTTGACAAAAATTTATAATTTAAACCTTGGAACTGAATTGCTAATACTTTAAACAATAAAAATTGTTTCATTAACATATTTAACACTGAAACAAACTTACTTATTTTACACGTCTAAATTGTGACTGATACTGTTCATTATGAGGTTAAAATAGATGATGTGACACTTTATTCCTTAAAAATATATATTTTTAATTATTTTAATTAATAAATCATATAAAAATAAACTAAAACTCAAAATATACTCTTAAAATTGATAAAAATACGAAAACATCAAGAAAACAAAATAAAATTTATACATTTGTGGGAACCGAAATTCGCATTGTCGGTTTTTCGTAAAATAAGGAAAGTTAGGAAACCCTAATTTCCTAGAGATCCCGGATTGTCTACCAACACACGAGAAAACGAAAGAGACAAAGATAACAAGAATATCAATGAGAAGTTGCACAGAGGCGTTTTATTAATTTGATAACAACAAAGTTACAAAGTTTGCAAAGGAATTGAAAGAAGAACAAGACTTAGCTAACAAAGAGACAAGCAGAACCAGGGTCTAAGGTGACTCCGTAGAAAGATCTGTATGGAGCCGCTTAAATCCTAAGTTCCTAAGTTTCTAAGTTAGCAGAGTTGCCCTAGGTCTAATTTTCGGATCCCCTTGCATCTTCAGCCTTAGACTCCTTATATACTCTTTCTGAGGCGGTTTTGCCTTTCCGATTATGTCCTTGGTCGAATCTATCGCTTCGCGGAAATCTTCCATATCTTCCCGATCTTTGTGTTTATCTATGGAAACTTTTACATTTATCCTTAGAGACTTGATATTTATCTTCTCTTGCAAGGTAGAGATAAACCGTTATAGGTGTTTATGCTTTATTTCGTATAAAACCGAAAATAGGTCTTTAGCCGCACCCTGGATAAAGGAAAATCCTATTTGCCAAAAACCCTAAACCTATTTGGTTTAGGTTTAGTAAACCGCTATGCAATAGGTTTATGGTTGGACCGGTAATAGACGGGCCGACCATGGACCTATCGAACATGGGCTATCGAGGTTATGATAATCCACTACGGTTCATAACTGATATTATATTTTTTGACATTTTGTTTTAAAAAATAACTTAGAAAATCTAACAGTAAAATATTATAAATATACAATCTCTTAATATTTAATGATCCTTTAAAGATCTATTTGTAAGAAAAATTATATTCCAATTTTAATGATTTTTTACCTCTCTAGAATTTGCAAATTAAATATATTTATAAAAGTGAGATTTTGTCATCTATAAATTTATTGTTTATTTAACATCATCAACCCAACTCTTGAAATAAACCCAAACCCACAAATCAAAATAGGACGTACAATTCTCACTTCTGATAATGAATTCTTTGCCTATGCATCTCCTAGACAACATTCTTTTCAAGTTAGATCTCAAATCTCTGGTGATGATGCAATGCACAAATAGATCCATCAAATCACATATATCGGATGATCCGAGTTTTGAAATCGGATATTCATCTCGTGCCCAACTCAGTTTTATTTACACTTTTAGCAAAGGCGCCCCTTTCGTCTTCTACCAGCCTTTTGGCTCTCAGTGCGAATCGAAGTCACATGTAAAAATATTTACTTCTCTGTCAGGAGTATACAGTTATATCCTCGGCTCCTGCTCCGGCCATCTCCTACTATACACGAGTGGCCTCTACATCGTGAATCCCCTTACAAAGAGGTTTCGACTCTTGGATCACTCTGGTTCGAGGCTTCTTGCTACATTATTCAATGGTCCCAACAACAAGGCTAATAATACAGAAGAGAGAGCTATGTGCGTTGGTTTTGCGTTAGATCAAAGTCGAGCCACCACCACCAAGGGATTCAAGATCATCTGCATACTTGAGATTCATACGACGTACGCATTTGAGATAAGCGACGGAAACTCGTGGAGGTTTTCTGAAACGATCATCACCACCAACAACTCAAAAAGTGAGCTCACAAAGCGAATGAAACCTGTTTACTTGGAGGGCACTCTACACTGGTTGAGAAACGACGGTAGCATCATAGCTTTCAATATTGAGACAGAGCAAGCACGCTTGATTCCCTCCGTATTCCATCTGGAACCAGATATGAAACTGCTTTTCACGCTCGACGATAAGATCAATTGTTTAACCTTAATATCTGGGACCAAAGAAACAATCTCAGTACACACACTAATGGGAGATACCTTCAAGTGGGCCCTTGCCAAGCAGATCGAGAATGTACTTATTACGGATAGTGAGTTGGAATACTGGAACGTGGTTGCATACGATGGGAAGCACATGGTGGTGAGAGATAAAGAAAAGGATAGTTCAACAGGTGTGGCTCATGTGTACAACATGGAAGATAACCGTTGGGGAGCGTGGTGGCCAACCGGATGTCAGGCCAAGTACAACCTAGACGTCTTTAGGTTTACACCCTTCTTTTCCCTTTTCGAGCATACAGAGGTGGTTGTACATTCTACGGACAGGCATCTTGCTGGTATAATGAGACTCGTTGATACAACCAAGCAAACATATTCATTTTCAAGATTCATGGCATTAGTATATGATAAATAAAATATATTCTGATGTTTGGTGTTTGTTTGGCATATGCATCACATGGCTTGATTATTTGGAGTTGATAATTAATATCTATATATATAAAGGAGAATAAAGTCTCTTCTCCTTAAGCCACTTCATCAAGAGGTATGCTAAAAATTTGACACATAAGCATAATTTTTAAAAATTATTTAATTGTTTTAGAATTTCAATTTCTTAACATTTTAACCAAATCAATTAACAAAGCATATAATGATCCATAAATATATTTAAATCAATATTTCATTTTTAGTCCAACTAAACTATCTACATCAATCTTTTTGGTAATTTATAATAATTTAGTAAACTACATAATATAATCTAAGAACTTAAATTTCAAAAAAAAATAATAACA
This sequence comes from Moricandia arvensis, assembly GCA_905132765.1. Taxonomy (NCBI): domain Eukaryota; kingdom Viridiplantae; phylum Streptophyta; class Magnoliopsida; order Brassicales; family Brassicaceae; genus Moricandia; species Moricandia arvensis. The sequence continues at coordinate 106,834 of CAJHQP010001095.1, forward strand.
ACAAGTTCATAAGAACAAAAAATGAAATGACAACGAATATATATAAAAATTAGTCTCATGATTTTTTTTGACCACAAAATTTAATCTTATAAAAAATAAATGATGGAAAATCGTAAAAAATCAATATGTAATCAAAATCTAGATCTATAAAAAATCATGTAAAAATTAAAAAGAAAAAGAAATTACTTAAAATGCATAGTGTGACTTGAGTTTGTTGAAAAGTTTATTCAATAAATAATATTTAGTGAAAATTATATAATATAATGGAAAACATAAAATTTGAAGAATAAATAGAAAAATATAAGAATAAAAAAAACTAAAAATTTAAAATAGTTTTTTCATGTTTCATCAAATCTATGGCAACGAAAAAGCATAAATCTTATGGATTTTTTTTCTTTGTCATCAAATTCAAATATAGATAGATTAACCGAAATCAAAAGAAATAATAAAGTCACAACCAAGATTAATATATAATAAAAACAAATACTTTACAAATCAGTTTGAAAATTAAAAATAACAAGATCTAACGAATAAAGCAATAGTAATTTAATAAAAATACATAATATAAGTTTAGTTTGGTGAAAATTTAGTAAAAATGATAATTTAGTAAAAATATAAATGTAGACATCAATAATAAATATAAAATAATTACAAGAACACAAAATAAAAAAATCCATTTATGATATATTTTTTATATTTTATCATATACAAACCACAAAATAAAATCTCACATGTATGTTTTTTTCCTTTGTGGTCACAAGTTAAAGTTTAAAGAAATAAAAATAAAAATTATGACAAAGTACAACTAATATTTAATATATAATCAAACATTGTTTTAATAAAAAAGTAGCAAGATCTAACAAATGAAATAATGAAAATAATATGCATATTACTATTACCAAGGCATTGGCAAACACTCATAAAGAAAATAAAATGACATTGTAACACTATTTCACGCACCTTGAAAACTACTATAAAGAAGGTGCGCACTATTTCACATGTATCACTATTTTTTTTTGAATAAACGTCTTTAATGTTATGGTATCAACATTGATTCTAGCAAAGCCCGCACAAAACTACTATATATGTCATTCTACACTTCATCGACAATATATCACTAAAATAATTACACAAATACATAATCTCTCGAGTGGCAATTTGAAAGCTAATTACATTTGAAGCATAAAATAATATTTTCGAAATAACACTGATAGATGAATACAACATCTCTACAACAACAAAAGGTTTGTATGAAAATAGCATTCCTATACGGCATAATGATATTATAAAAGAGAGAGTTTGAGATCGGTAAGTATACTTGGACACGTTTGAATAGAACTAGCCAAAACATAAGTGGACAAATGATTGAAATGTATCAAGAAGGCTCTTCATAACGTTAGAGTAACTAGAAGACCATGTTAGTTAACAACTTATTAGAATAAAAAACAACAATTACTTGACGACGTAACAATGACAGTAACCTTAGCAACATGGAAAACAATTATAGCACCTGCTACTAATATAAATATATGAAAAGTTATTTTCAGAATTTAAAAAATAGATGTAAGATTACTATGTTCAACTACTTATGGAAATGTTTTTTTTAACTAAATGATTTCAAATTTAAATACTATCATTATATGATTGCAACAATAGAAATTCAAATAAATAGTTGCAAAGTTCGGATGGATGATGCAATAAACAACAAACCGACAAAGAACATATAAAGGTAGACATAACACAGAATGACACAAAAGAAACAAAATAGTTACATCGTCTAAACAAAAATAAAAAAATGTCACCAAATATAACAATTCTGACATTATGCAATTTAGTCAATTGTAGCAACTTAGACTATCAATATTTTTAGATTCTATATACAAAAATATCATGAGAATAGTGATTTTAAAAATTAAATAATTAACACTTTAAATTTAAAAACAAATATCATTTGAAACTTAAAAATAAAATAAAATCCCGCGCGAAGCGCGGGTTCAGCCCTAGTAAAGGTATATAAGACCGTTTCTATATATATAAAAACTCAAATCTCTTTATGTTCAACTAATGGATGATGATGATGTAAAAAGAGCAACAACAATAACTAGTGAAAATAATGCCACCGTTGAGCCATTTCTATAATCAAACACTTGGGACATAAAATATAACTTCGATAAAAAGGCCAACTTAGTCATTTGTACCATAGGTCACTTTCCACTTTTTATTACAAAATCTGTACAATTTTCTTTGATAATTACAATGCCATGACATTTTCATATTTATGAAATAAATTTTTAAATTAATCAAAAATCTGTCATCCTATATACTTTCCTTTATTAAATACCCGACATTTTTTTTCTTCCATATTTTGCATATAATATTAGATTGTTACTCAAGTTTATATTTAATAAACATATTCAAAATAAAATCTTACTTATTAAACATAATATTGTTTTTTGAAATTTACCTCTATTTCGAAAAAAAAAGAAATTTTCTTACCGAAAATTATGTAACAATCACAACGACACATTTTCTCCTCATTATACAATATTAGGGGAAGTCTGATATACCAAGGAATTTACCACTTTTAGGTCATGGTATATGTGCTTTTTAGAATCTATAATATGAGCTTGGAGTATAGTTTAGAATATTTTCAGGTTCTGGTACGTTCTGGAGAAATTTGGTGATTATGGAGCTTTTTGAGATGCATAACTGCGCAGACGCATCAGATGTTTAGCTATGGAAGGAGAATTTTCCACCGTTAGATTGAGCCCATAATTTGACACGAGATAGATATTTGAGTTATATTTCCAATGCTACCGGTTTTAGGTCAATCAATATCTTGTATCAGACGTTATGCATGTTTTATTGAAGAGTGGTCAGTATGCCTCGCGAGAGGAAGCTGTCGAGAAGATGAATGAGTGTCAATCGACGGTGCAGCCTTAGTGTCGATTGAAGGTGATCCCAGAAGACAGACCCAACTTGTTTCAAGACCGACTTAATCGGAAGCTACCAAAAGTTACCATAATACCCTTAGCCGACTAAAAACCCTATTTATGTGTTTTCTAAGCCATTGTTGACGGCTACACTTTAGAAGCTTTATTCTATTCACTGTTCTTAGTTAGGAGAGAAGAGAGTAAATCTTTTAGAGTCCTCTTGGAATTCTTTTGGTTTTTATATATATTCCATTGCTATTTCATATATATTCATCTATGATTTAGGTCATGTTTGAGTACATCCACCTGCTAGGTTTAGGTTTTTTAGGGTATTGATGAATTAGCCTCAAAATAGGATTGGTAGGATGAAGAAATATCAAATTTGGAATTGTATTTAATGCTTGCGTTCTAGAGTAGTGATGTAGACAAGAAAAAAAATTATTAGTAATTTTCAGTAATGAAAAAACCTAGACTAAACCTAGAAAATAAATCTAATGGAAATCCTTGCTCCCCGGCAACAGTTAAGGTTTGTGTTCTTAATAATGCAATCTATCAAATTAACCCTACGCACTACTCTTGCCAAGAGAGGTCAAATTGCACTACTTCGGGATCAAATCCACAGAGAGCGAGAGCAACAATAGATTTCTATAATTTTAATGGTTAAGCTAGGCAAGCTATAAATAGAGATTTTATTTATAAGTCTATCAGGAATAGGAAATTATCTAAATACTAAGCGAATGCAAATATGAAAAAATGGTAGATCTAAGGTTTCAGGCAAGTGAATTATAATGGATAGGATGCAATGAATTATTAATATGCAAGAAAAATATATTTTAAATAGTTCGGCCCCCTCTTGCCCCAACTCTAGTATGCAGACAAAGAAGATACACCGTCGATCGATGGTTAAGGCCTGATGTCGATCGATGTTAATCAAATATGAAGTTCGTCCACAATGCTAACTAAACCAGCTCTCGCATGCATCTAACAATCTAACTCAATAGAATCAATTCTGGCACATAACCTACTCTTGTAGTCGTCCATGTCCTAAGTTTAGGTTCCTACTTAGCTACTCTAGAACGCAAGCATTAAACACGATTATGAACCCTAAATATTGATATTACTTCATCCTAATTCATCAGTACCATTATGAACCCTAAATCTAACATGTGAATTACTCAGACATGATCAAAGAAAACATGATGAACTGAATAATATAATGTATAGAATAATAATTGCGGTTCCAATACATATCTCTCAAGGAGTTTAGGATTTCTCCCCTAAACTAATAAAAAAATTCAATGCAAGAAAACTAAAAGCTCTAGAATAAATTGTGGTTGTGCTCGGCTGTTCTCTGCCTAAACAATGGCAGAACCCATATAAACTAGGTCAAAACTCGTCCAAGGGTATTCTTGTAATTTGTCTTGACTTGGGCTTGAAGTCGGTCAATGCTCAGCAAGTGGGCCATTGATCGACAGCAAGGATGCTCCGTCGATCGCTGGTCATGCTTGACTTTGACTCGTACTAAGCTGAATGTGAACATCTACTGGATATCTCTTCTAAATACTCTAACAATCTCCATAATGCTCCTAAACGTACCTGGACCTATAAAGACTCTAAAACACAGTCCATACACACATAGTATACTTTAAATAGGGTCCAAATGATGGTTTAAAACTGGTAAATAACAAGGTATATCACCCCCCATTCAACGCTTATTTTCAGTCATTAGCTTGATTTCTGAAGATATAATTCAGTCCGAATGAGAATGAGAACTTGCTCCAAAACAAGTCTCAATGTCTATTCTTTGAAGCTTTATCATGCTTTTGTGAAAGCCTCCTCCATAGACTATTCTCCTTTGTCTATCATCTCAGCAATAAAGAGTGCTTAAAGCTTTGCAAATGGCCGTGAGAACCATCTGCTGCGCACTTTGGATTTCTTGACACCATATGAGAAGTGAGGAATCAATGATAACTGAGAAACACCCTTGATCATTTTCGCTTCTTCCATTTTAGTCCTTTTCGTTCCCCCATACTTGTCTGATCGTGTGGTGGTGCCTCCATCAAAAAGATTTTGACACACTTCAAACTCATTCTGCTCAAATACACGACGGGTGTCAATTGATGGTGAAGTGGTAGTGTCGATCGATGCCGGCTTGTTGATGTCGTTCGATACTACTTTAGTGCGGCCTTTGTCGACTTTGCTTGTAAATCTCAACCCTCGCTGAGAATCTGTTGCATGTTGATGATCATCAAATACCCCATTGTAGGAACCTAGATGCACACTTCTATATGGTGGTATAGGAGATTCAACTTCAAATACAATGCATGGAACCACTATCATCAGATGATCATGTATCCTCTTCACTCTTTTGTGAAACCCAACAGCTTCTGCTATGCAGATAAGTGGTCTCTGATGTTTAGGGACAATAACATGTGAGGTCTAAGACTTGTGAACTCTTTCCTCAGTTGGTTCCAGCTCAACTGTGTATCCTGGTACCTCGTCCAACCATGAGTGTCGATCGTCATCATCAGGTGGGTGTCGATCATTATTATCAGGTGGGTGTCGATCGTTATCATCAAATGGGTGTCGATCGATATCATTAGGCGGGTGTCAATCGATGTTAGCCTTTGGTGAAGTCTCCAGATCTTTTCCCGAAGTGTGTTGGTCGTCATCAAGATTCATCTCCAAGTTCTGACCCAAATTTTTAAGTTGTTTTTCATCCTTTAGATCCAAGAAATCCTCTATATTCGATTGATCAAACTTCACTGTTCAGATATTTCAAGAGGTATCAATTGACAACAGAGATATGTGTCGATCGTTGCTGAGGTCTTAGTGTTAATCGACAGCGAGGTCTTAGTGTCGATCGACACCGGAGTCAGATCACTAATATCAACTTCTTCTACTCTGTTTGGCTTAGATCCATGATGTTCACCACCTTTCTGTGTAACCTCATTTGTCTGTTGAACCTGAATATTTGGCTTCTTATTGTGAATGTTCAATGTTTCACATTCTCCATTCGTTTCACATTCTCCATCTGTCTCGCTGTAGACAACACCCAACATCTGACTTAACTTAAACATCAGCTCCTTCTCCCGACCTTTAACCATCATGTCCAGCATATGATCAATCTTCCTTTTCCGAGCTGCTGCAACATCAGTGAGAAATTTATTGTGGAAGGTGCTTTTAATTTCTTCCCAACATGTTAGAGATCCTAGCTGCAGTTGATAAATCATCTATATGCATCTCTATATAGAGAATATGGGAAGATCTTGCAGATAATGTGGTCTACATCTATTTCATGTTGCTCGCTCGCGGAGGCTAGCTCCCCAAGTTAGTTAATATGGCCTTTGGGATCTTGGTGGGGAAAACCATTGAAGGGATCCTGACTTCCCGAATCATACCATTCACGCCTTAGATCAAAGTCATTTATCTCAGCAACAACAATCACATTAGGATTATAGAGCCATGTGCATTAATCAACTGTCTTGCACTTTTGCGAGGGCGATCTTCTTCGTTTCTTAACATCCCATTCTCGTCGACCTCAAGTATAAGCACTTCGACCTTCTCTCTCTCCATGCAAGTGGTGTTCGTCATCCGGTGAACAGTGTCATGATGAACAATGTCGCGATAAACAGTGTCGCGATGAACATTGTCGATTGACAACAGATGATTAGTGTCGATCGACAGTGGATGAATAGTGTTAATCGATGACGGATGAATAGTGTTAATCGATGGCGGATGAATAGTATCGATTGATGCAGGATGAACAGTGTTGAGATGAACAGTGTTGAGATGAACAGTAGCGGGATGAACAATATCGAGGTGAACAGTACCAGGATGAACAGTGTTGTTCGACACAAGATGAATAATGTAGTTCGATGCTTGGTTCACGCTGTTGATCGCTGCTGCTTGGAGGGTGTCGATCGATACTTCCCTCGTAGACTTACGGATCGTGCATAAGCCATTAAGAGCACCTCCATCAATGTCTCTTAAGAGGGGTTCTTAAGAAAAAGTGGTGGCGGGTCCCACCACTTTTCTTAAGAACCGGTTCCAAAAATCCTATTTTAAGAACCGGTTCTTACACTGTTTCATGGGCCCCACTGACACGTGGCGGCCCACGATTGGTTTACTTTTAATTTTTTTTTTTTTTAAATTAAAAAAAAAAGTTAAGAACCCCAAAGGGGTTCTTAACTGATGGAGGTGCTCTAAGCTCCTTCTTTGAAGAACCCAAAAATCCTCTCTTCATTGTTTTTCATGGTACAAAGATGTATGTACCTAAAAAGAAGAATTTTTTTCATGTAAATAAACTAGTATTGAAAAACCCAGACAAAATCAAACAAACTGAGTCTAATGGCGATCCATTCTCCCCAGCAACAACGCCAAATTTGATATCACTCAAATGACCCTCAGAAGTGATTTTTACTCTCTCAAATAAAATGTCGACTTGTAGTACTTAGCTATCAAATCCACAGGGAGCGTGGCACAAAAAAAATCAATCAATCGTGATTAAACTAGACTAATAGATTTAATATGCAGTAAATAAAGTAAAGCGAGTCAAACAAGGTAATTGTTCTAAAGAAATTGATTGGGTTGTTTGATGGAAAGATGGTTTGCTAGATCTAGGATTTCATGCAATCAAGATTATATAGATATAGAATGCAAACAGTATGTGATGACAAACATAAAACTCAAACTTAAGTAATTATCTATCAAAATCCATTTGTTAAGATTATCTATTGTCTAGATCTAAGATCTCAACTATCGTTTGTTGATCTTGAGAAAGTGTCGATCGATACTATATATTGATAGTCAATCGATACATCTTTAAAACGTCGATCGATACATCGATAGAGTTGTTGATCGATATTTCTTATACCAAGCTTTAGCGATCGGGTTTGATGTGTTCACTAGGTTTCCTTGATCAACTGTCGTTTGTTTCTAGCAATCCTAGTTCAATGAGAATCAATTCAGGTAACAGACCATGCTGTCATGTGCGCCTAATTATCCAAGTTCATGGTTCTAGTTCGCGACTCTCGAATACAAGCAGTAAAAAAAATTCTATTGAAGGATATCTAATTATCACCCTAGAAATTCTATAGTTTTGGCTAATCCATCAAGAACCCTAATAAACCCTAAATATAGCAGGTGGGTATATTCAAGCATGATAGTTGTTATAGAAAACCATAGATGAAATTGCAATATAATAAATAAAAACCAAAGAAGTTCCAAGAGGACTCTGAAGGAGTTCCTCTTAACTAAGAACAATGAATGGAATAAACATGTGTCGTCAACAATGGCTTAGAAAACACATAAATAGGGTTTTAGGTCGTCCATGGGTATGGTAATTTGTGGTAGCTTCTAGGCTTAATTCGGTCTTCAAATAAACTCGGCTTGTGTTCTGGCATCACCGTCGATCAACATCAAGGCTGTGTCATCGATCGACGTTCCTTCATCTCCTTGACAACTTCCTCTCGCAAGGCAGACAGACTACTCTTCAGTAAAATGAGCATAACTTATGCTATTAGATGCTGATTGACCTCAAACTGGTGGCATTGAAAATCTAACTCAAATCTATATCTTTGTCAAAATAGAGGCTCAATCTAACAGTGGAAAGGTCTCAATCCATTGCTAAACTTCTGACACGTCTATGCAGTTCTGCACCTCAAAATGCTCTAAAAGGCTCCAAAATCACCAAATTTCTCCAAAACGTACATGAATCTGTAAATACACTAAAAAGACTCCAAATCATAGTAAATATATCCTAAAACACTCATATACCATGCTAAAGGGTGCAAATATAACATCACTGAAATGGTGTGAACATAATGTTATCGAAAGGGTGCGAACATAATGTTACTGAAAAGGTGCATAATAATATTACTGAGAAGGTGCAAATGTAATTTCATCGAAATAATGTAACTTGTATAATGCAAATTATTAATCCTTATAGATGCAAGTGCATTAGGTTTAAGGTCGAGCCGTCATGAGTGGTAAACATATTGTTCATGGTTGGTGTTGTGGACTATGATCCATAGGTATGGATCGATGGCTCAGAAAGAAGTGTATCTGAAGCAACCCTAAGGTTTTATTGTACCTTGTAATAAATAGAAAGTGTATACATTTATTGTATGGGTAAAGAAAGCACCAACTCAGTAATATCGAATGTTTAATGAGATTATCTTATCAAGTAGTTTGAGTTAAACTATTAGGATAAGTGTTTATATAACAAATTGATGAGTCCAGTAATGGAACAATCATTTGCTTATATCTTGATGACATATTGATATTTGGCACTAGCAAAAGACAATTAAAGCTTACAAAAGTATTATTGTCATCAAGTTTTGCAATAAAAGACATGGGAAGGTTGATGTGATTCTGAAATTTGAATCACACATGTAAGTAAAGCAATATATTAGACATATTCTCTTTATATTGATAAATTTATTAATGGGTTCAATTGTGATATTATTCGCCAATGAGGACTCCCATGGAATGCGAATGCGAAGTGTGTGCCTTATACAAGACAAGAAATATCACAACTCGAGTACTTGAATGAAATCATAGATTATGGTTTGTTATATGTCAGATTTCCTTCGATGGTAGAAGGGTATTTAGATGCAAGTTTGATTATCAATATAGAAGATCAATCTTCTATAAGTGGTTGAGTGTTTTCTAGGGAGGTTCCATATTTCATGGGCTCCTAAGGAGCAAAGTTGCATGAAAATTTGACTATAAATAGGAATTCGTAGCATTAGCATATGCTGGTAAATAACCGTATTGACTAGAGAATTTAATTTACGAGATTTTGTTGTGACCAAAATAGTATCACTAGTTTCTATCTATGATAGTGAAAAAGTCTTAGTTACGATTTATAACTAAGTGTTAGCATTAGATATAGCGTAGTATGCGAGTTGATCATTCACGGGGTGATTACCAAAGAATTTGTTCGGTTTGAAAGAAATGTAGCATATCATTTCACGAAATGATTAGCTAGAGACTTGATAATTGAGTCTGTTAAATGGATGAGTTTAAAGTCTATTTGAAATCTTTAATGGTAGGATGCCCAATTCCCCTTAATACGATTTTAGAGGCTGAATTCAATGTGGAAATGGATTGAGACACATGGCTTATAATAGTGTCGGGTAAACACTTAGAGTAGTGTGGACACATGTGTGTGTATTATCTTCATGTGCTCAAAATGGGTTGAGGGAATCAATCCGTATGACATCCTGATTCTCGGGCATTTGAATTGTGTAATACACTAAGATGAAAATTCAATTCTTTCACTTATGCATGAGTTTGATATATGTATTATTTATTGAATAAATCTATGATTACACTTAAATGGGAGAGGATTGTTAGATATTTAAGTGTATATGTGCAATGTATCATGTGAACCATTGATATTGTTTCTATGAACAATTGCAACCATATAAATGAAACTTTGCAACTATTGATGTTTGCACCATATTAAAGATTGCAACCCTTGGTGGTTAACTATTGTAACTCTTTGCTAAACATTGCAACTCTTCATTAATCTTTGCAACTCTTGGTTTAACCATTGCAGTTATTGGTTGCAACTCCTCACTCTTTATATAAGGAGATGTAGACATTAGGAGACCGCTCGAGATCGGTTTACTCGTCTCTCGACGAGTAGACCGTCTTGTTCAATTCGAGTTTATGTTTTTGAGAACGTGTCGAAAGACTTTCGTATAGAGATTCGATTTTAACCATTGATTTCGAGATGGTCGTTTTTGACCCCAACAACATTCAAAAAGCAAATAATAAAAGAATTGTCAAAATTGATAAAAAAAAAATTAGGGAAAGTTTTTAAATTTTTTTAAAAAAATCTGGAAAACAGATAAAACTCAAAAAATAAAAATAAAACTGAAAAAGAAAAATAGTTTATAACAAATCAAAATAAAAAATATAATTTTAAAAATTGTAAAAATTTAATATTCAACAAAATGTTGGGTCCAGATCTCTAAGATCCGAACGGAAAAATTTTAAGTGTCTTGTTGGGTCCAAATCTCTAGGATCCGAAGGATACGAACCCGACCTAGAGACCTGAACGTCGAGACCTACCTAAGCACCAAAGAGATTTGGTTTAAAATACCTTTTCATTTTTAGTTTTTTTGAATTTTTGAATTTTTATTTCTCCAGATTTTTAAAATTTTCCTAATTTTTTCTAATATTTATTTATTTTTAATTTTTTTATTATTTGTATTTGAATTTCAATTTTAAGAATTTATTTGTAATTTTTAATTTGATTTTTTTATTAATTAAATAATTTAAAAAATTAAAAAGAATAAATCGTCATGTCACTTATTTTGACCTACTAATGAACATAAATGATTACAATTTTAAGGTGTGAAAACAAGTAAGTTAGTTTCAATGTTTAATATGTTACTAAAACAAGTTTCATTGTTTAAAATATTATTAATTGAGCTCTAAAATTTAAAGTATAAACTTTTACCTACTTCAGAATTTAAGAATTTAAAATGTAATTTTCTCTGTTTTAATTAGTTCAGAAATCCTAAAGAAAATAAAGGCGTATCGAATCTCCCATAATACTTTTTAAACCCTAACTTAATGCAAATAAGTTCAAATCATATATATATATATATATATATATATATAAGATTAACATATCTTTAGAGAATATTTCATATTATAAATCTCTATACTAGTAGATTTTAAAAAAATTAATTACGAATTTATTAAGATATTAAATATTGTTAAATAATAATGTTTCTGATAATATCTATAGTTATGATTATTTGATTGTATTTTGTTTTCTTTTTATGTCGGTTGAATTTGACCGACCTTCTCTATTATAAATGTGGCTTACCTTTCATTTGTAAATATATATGAATATGAAGAAAAGCTACAGATTATAATCACTTCCTCTTTTTCTTTACGTTTCCTTCACATACAATATTTAGATTTTATATATACTTTTTGATAATTTACAACATGTTATTAGCATGAATCTCTCATCTTATACCAACTAAGATTATACTAGTGAGGTAAGGTTTAACTTATATTTTTAATAATTTTAATTATATTATTGTTTTGGAGTGAGAGACTAGGCCTTCTCCGTTTATTTTTTAGGATGAAGGTATTTTTACCGACTAATTGATCAGACAAACACGTTGTAGGCTTTGCCTCAGTGATTAAAAACAAAAGGTTAAAATGGTAGACTTTGTCTCCTCTGACCTTGAATAGAAAGAAAATATTAATATGACAGATTATATCTCCTCGAAATATGAAAAATGGTCAAAATGGTAGACTTTGTATTCTCAAACCATATAGAAGGTTTTCCCCCTTAAAAATGATCAACATGGATGACTATGTCTCCTCAGATCATGTGTAGGCTAAGCCCCCGATTTTATTTATGCTTTTTAAATTTATGCATTTAATTTTTGCTTTTAAGTTTATTCCTTTTATTTTTTGCATTTGTTTATGTATTTAAATCCAGTCTTTATTGTATTTTTATATGTTATTTTACGAATACAGTTATCATGTCGAATTTGACAAAGTTCGAAATAAATGCCCTTGATATTACGAGAAATAATTATGCGACTTGGGCAGTAGGTGCAAAGATGCACCTGATAGGAAACATGCTTTTGCAAACCATCGATAGTTCAAAAAAATGTCAGATGAGAAAAAGGCTAAAGCCATGATATTTTTACGATACCACATACATGATGACTTAAAAGATGAATATATTACAAAAGAGGATCCTTGGGACCTCTGCCAATCATTAAAAGAGAGGTTTGATCACAAAAGTGTAAGTTAATACAATTATGTGATGTTCAGAATTACATCTAGGATGATGCTATGAGGAAAGAAAATAAGTGATTATGATATGATCGAGAAAACTCTCTCCACATTCCATCTTGGGAATATAGTACTGCACTGGCGAATGGATATACATGTTACTCAGAGTTGATGCAAGTCCTCCTTGTAGCAGAGCAGAATATCAACTCGTGACTTTAAACCATCATGCTCGTCTCACTGGATCTGCTCCATTCTCCGAAGCGAATGTTGCATCATCCAGTTATGATAATTGGAGAGGACGAGAACATGGACGTGGTCAAAATCATGGTCATGGAAGAGGACGAGGAAGAAGATTATGTTCGTATGATGAAAGAAATAATAAGGACTTCCACTGAAATCAAAGGGGTTGGGATGATAAAAGGAAAACGGAAAAGGTTTCCTACATATGCGGTATGAAAAGTCATTGGGTATGTGTTTGTCGTACGCAAAACCAGTTAGCCAATCTGCATAAAGAATCCCAAAAAGCGAAAGAGAAAGTAAATGAAACAAACTTTATCTCTGATGAACCCGAGCCATTCTTTCATGGTTTAAATGATGATATTTATCTCGACATATCAGAATTTCTGGTTGATTCAGAGAGAATCAATGAGTGTTATAAAATCAATGTGAGATAAGTTTATTTTATTATAATATATATATATATATATATATATATATATATATATCTTTTGTTTTAAGATATATGTTACGTTTCATTTTTAATATTACATGTTTTATGAATAGATTAAATTCAGAAGAAAAAAAATCGGGAATTCGGCCAAAAAAAGCACGAACTTTGCATGAATTGCCAAAAGAAACCTGTACTCGAGCCTGACCAAAATAAACCTGTACTTTTGTTGACTTTGTTAGTTTATTAAGAAACTTACGATTGACTTACCATTTTAACACACCGTTAACGAGCAGTGATAACAGTGTTAACTCGACGTTTAATGTTGACGTTACGTGAAACGACGTCGTTTTCAAATGAGATGAAACGACGTCGTTTTACGTGAATTGAAAATAAAAAGAAGTAGACCCATGGGCTCGAACTCGGGTTAATTGGAGCAACGGGCAAGGAACTTTACCACTAGGCTAGTGACAATTTCAACGTACTGACTAACACATGTACATTTATTTGGTACTAATTGAATATATGAAAAAATCTATAAAAACTTAAAAAAATATTTAAAATTTCAAAAAAGTAAAAAAAAGAAGAATTTTTTTTTATAAAATTAACTTTGAAATTAAAATTAAAAATAAATTTTATTTTTTCTTTTAGAAAAACAAAAATCTTCCAAATTTGTTTTTTAAATTCCAAAAAAATTAAAAATTCAAAGAAAATGCAAAAAATTAAAGTTACAAGTATGAGTTAAAATTAAATCGTACTCATAATGGATACAATATTTATTTTAAGCATTTTAATTTCATTTTAATATGTGGGTATCTTTTTATGTGTGTATAATTAATTTTCAATTTTTTTTACCAATTGTTTTAAAAAAAATTAAAAATTTTGGAAGATTTTGGATTTTTAAAGAAAAATAAAATTTAATTTTAATTTTAGTTTCAAAGTTAACTTTATTAAAAAAAATCTTTATTTTTTCAATTTTTTGAAATTTTGAAGATTTTTTAAAGTTTTTATAGATTTTTTTACATTCAATGAGAACCAAATAAATGTAAATGTGTTAGTCAATACATTGAAAGTGTCACTAGCTCAGTGGCAAAACCCTTCCCATTATCGAGTTCCATTGCGCGGGTTCGAGCTGCGATGGAAGCACCATTTTTTTAATAAGAAGCTACATAAAACTACGTCGTTTTATTCATTTGTCTTTACGTGATGAAACGACGTCGTATTAGTTGACGGCAAGATTAACGTCGTCTTAACTGTTCTTTAACGGTGTGTTAAAATGGTAAGTCAACCGTAAGTTTTTTAATAAACTAACAAAGTCAAGAAAAGTACAGGATTTTTTTGGTCAGGCTCTATGTCCAGGTTTTTTTTGGCAATTCGTGCAAAGTTCGTGTTTTTTTTGGCCGAATTCTCAAAAAAAATCTAGACTTTGAGACTTTGGATTGAGATATGTGTTTGGTAGATAGTGCATCAACGTACACAATAATTAAAGATAATAAATATTTCTCCAATCTCAAAATAAAAGATTACATTGGAAACGTAAGTACAATATCTGGTAGTGCAAAGATTATTAATGGCTCTAGAAGAGTCACTTTTCCAATGCCAAGGGAGACAAAATTTGAACGCATTATACTCCTTCGCGTCTCATAGAATTGTTTTAAGTTTTAAGGATATCCAGAGAAATAAATATCATATTGAGACTATTAGGAAAGATGACATTGAATATATTTGCATTAAGTCGGAGAAGAAACATATATTGGAAGAGTTAAGAATGATATCCTCTCGATTATATTGTACGAAAATAAACATGACTGAGTCATATGCCACAATAAACTTGAAGTTTACTAGTACATTCAAAATCTGGCATGAAAGACTAGGACATCTCGTTTCAGTCATGATGAGAAAGATAGTGCAAAATTCAAATGGTCATCCACTGAAAAACGAGAAAATTTTGCAAACGGGCAAGTTTACATGTAATGCATGTTCTCAATGAAAACTTATAATTTGGCCATCACTAGCAAAATTTAGTAATGAATCACCATTATTTTTATAAAGAATACATGGTGATATATGTGGGCTGATCCACCCACCGTGCGGGTCATTTAAGCATTTCATGGTATTGATTGACACATCTAGTGGATGGTCAAATCTCTATCTTTTGACGACAAGAATTACGACTTTCGAAAAGTTCATTGCCAAAATAATAAAGTTGAGAACGCAGTTCTCAGAGTATGTCATAAAGAAAATAAGGCTTGATAATGCTGGTGAGTTTACATCGCACGCCTTTAATGATTATTGTATGTCAGTGGGAATTGATGTAAGGCATTTTGTTCCTCATGTTCATACACAAAATGGCATGGCCGAGTCATTGATAAAACGTTTGCAATTGATTGCAAGACGGTTGACATTGAAAACAAATTTCCCAATTTCATTATGGAGTCATGCTATTTTGCATGCGGCTGCACTGATTCGGTTGATACCGAGTGCAGATCGTAAGTACTCACCTTTACAATTGTCATATGGGAAGGAGCTCGATCTAACCCATCTCCGCCTTTTTGGGTGTACTGTCTATGTTTTGATAGGTCGCCACAAAGAACAAAAATGAACCCACAAAGGAGATTGAAAATATATGTGGGTTATACGTCACGAAGTATAATAATATATTTTGAATAGGTAACTGGTGATATGTTTACGGCAAGGTTTACCAATTGTCATTTTAATGAGAAAGAATTTTCAGCGTTAGCGAGAGGAATTAGAGAAATTTCTAAAGAGATTACATGGTGTACACCGTCGCTGTTACGCCTTGATCCCTCTACGAATCAAAGAGAACTGGAAGTTCACAAAATTGTGTATATGCATAATTTGGCAAACCAGTTACTAGATGTGTTCACAGATACGAGAAAGTTGACAAAATCATACATACCCGCTGAAAATGTTTCATTGGGAGTTGTTGTTTACGAAGGAAAAGTTGATGGTCACACAATGAACCTAGGATTCAGTTAAAGAGGGGGGGGGAGACAAGCGGGTTCTAAAGATAAAAATCCATGAAAAAAAGAAATTGGTTGAGCAAAATGAAAAGGTTACAGAAGAGCCTGATATTGATAATGTCTGAAAAAGGCATAAATGAAAAGGTTTTAGAAGAACCAAATAAAGATAAGGATCCAAAATGACGAGGATGGAACAAAAATTTATGAGATTTCCATCAGCTACGCTCGAGATGAAAAATAATGGATCAGAAATAAGATAAAAGAAGTTGATGGAATATTCTCCTTTTATATGTCCAAAGAAATAGATCACAAAAGTGATGATTCAGATCCAAAGTCTATATTAGAATGTATGAAAAGACATGATTGGGAGGAGTGAAAGATAGCCATACAAACTGAGTTACTCTTCTTACATAAAAAAATGTTTTTGGAGCTATAGTTATAACACACTCATGTTGGGTACAAGTGGGTATTCGTGAAAAAGATAAATGAGAAAAATGAAGTAACACGATATAAAGCCCAATTAGTTGCCCAAAGTTTTTCTCAAAGATTGGAAATAGATTTTGAGGAAACGTATTTTGCGGTAATGGATGCGATTACATTTAAATTTTTGATGAGCCTAGCAACATCGAAAAATCTTGAAATGCATCTTATGAACGTTGTGATTGCATTTTGTATGGATCACTGGATAATGATATATACATGAAACTCCGTGTAGTATTGGAAATACCAAAAACATTGAAAGAAAATCTAGGGAAATTTGTTCGGCCAAGTTAAAACGATCACTTTACGGATTAAAACAGTTTAAATGCATGTGGTACAATAACTTAAGTGAATATTGACAGCGCACCTGTTAAGGTTTTTAGTAATGCAATCTATCAAATTAATCCTACGAACTACTTTTGCCAAGAGGGGTCAAATTACACTACTTAAGGATCGAATCCACGGAGAGCGAGGGCACATAATAGATTTCTATAATTCTAATGGTTAAGCTAGGCAACTATAAATAAAGATTTTGATTGTAAGTTTATCAGAAATAGAAAATTATCTAAAATACTAAAGTAAAATACTAAAGTGAATGCAAATATGAAAAAGCATTAGATTTAGGGTTTCAAGCAAATAAATTATAATGGATAGGATGCAAGAAGTTATTAATATGCGAGAACAATAAATGTTAACTAGTCCGACCTACTTTTGTCTCAACTCTCGTTTGCGGCCAGAGAAGTATACCGTCGATCAACGGCTAAGGCCGAGTGTCGATCGACGCTAATCAGAAAGGTATTTCGTTCACTATGCTAATAAAACCAGCTCTCACATACATCTAACAACTTAGCTCAATGGAATCAATTCTGGCTCAAAACCTACTCTCGTAGTTGTCCATGCCCTAATTTCAGGTTCCTAGTTAGCTACTCTAGAACGCAAGCATTAAACACAATTCCAAAGATTCATACTACTTCATCTTAGTAATCCTATTTTGGGGCTAATTCATTATTACCATTATGAACCCTAAATCTAACAGGTGAATTATTCAGACATGATCAAAGAAAACATAATGAACTGAATAATATAATGCATAGAATAACAAATGAGGGTTCCAATACATATCTCTGAAGGAGTTTAGATCTTGCCCCCAAACTACAAAAAACTCAATGCAAGAAAACTAAAAGTTGTAAAATAAAATGTGGTGTTATGCCTAAACAATGGCAGAAACCATATAATCTAGGTCAATACTCGTCCAGGGCATTCTCGTAATTCGTCTTGAATTGGGCTTGAAGTCGGTCAATACTATGTAAGTGAGCTGTCGATTGACAGCAATGATGCTCTGTCGATCGATGATCATGCTTGACTTCGACTCGTACCTAGCTGAATGTGAACAACTACTAGATATCTCTTCTGAATACTCTAACAAGCTTCATTATCTCCATAATGTTCTAAAACGTATCTGAACTTGTAAAAACTCTAAAAGAAAGTCCAAACACACATACTAAACTCCAAATAGGGTCAAATGATAGTCTAAGATTGGTAAATAATAAGGTATATCAACTATCCCAGACTTAACATTTTGTTAGTCCTCAAGCAAAACAAAGATAGCTTGTGAAAGAGGTTTGAAAAGCGGGGACTCACATAATTCATAAGTATAATTATCACTCCTATTATATTGCTACCACAACAAATAATGCTAATCAAAGAGAAACTATATATGTCCTATCCTAATATAGCAACCAAATCTATTCTACCAACAACTCAACAAATACTAATTTGACTCACTCCTCTACTAATCTCATTTTTGCATTAAAAAGTGCAGGCTTTACCTAGGGAGTATCGATCAAAAGACACGTGAACTCAACTCCTGCAGATATGCATACACAGGTATGTAGTCTTTCATGATCTATTTCTTCCCTTTTTTCCCTATTCTCTGAATCTTTTTAGATCTCAAACTCAATGGACAATGATGATGATACAATCAATCTTGCCATCTTAGTTTGATTTTTTGGGGGAAAAGTTGTAGGCGAATAGTGGGGTCACCGGTAATTTACTTACCTCTCGCTTCCAACAATGTGTGATCATTCCTTTGAATTAGAATAATGGGGTCATCGGTAATGTACCTACTCCTTTGCATCTTAGGAAATCATCTCAATCTTTTATTTTTATAGATGCTAAAGAGAGAGAGAGAGAGAGAGAGAGAGAAGGAGATCAGAAATACATAGACTAATACTTTACAAACTTGCTGAAGGAATCCGATCTGATGTATGCCAAGCCCCAAAGCAAGAAAAATAGTCAATATTAGGTTGGAGATCATCTTTGGTTCTTTCAAACTTTCTTATTAAGTGCGATCTAATGGCATGATGATCCACTTTGACATCTATAGTAATCTCTGCAATCAATATGTCTAAGAACAATGATATAGTGTGGGTGGCCAATAAATAAGGTCTGATCATAATCCCCTTCTTAACTCAATAAATACTTTTCAAAACATAACAATATATAATAAGCTCAAAATAAATAAAAGCATCATCAAACCTCTCCTATACTTGAATAACATCGTCCCTAGTGTTATCCCGTTCGGCTCGGTTAAGGGAAAACTAAATCATAAGTAAAAGGTAGAGAGAGAGTAGAGGTTACCGGACTCCGTAAGTAGTGTCAACCGATGGTAAGTGGTGATTGTCGACCGATGGTAAACCATCCAAGCCGTCGACCGATGGTGAAGTGTTGATGTCGACCGATTGAGGTTTCGAACTTTCGACTCCTTCTTTGAAAACCTAAAGTAATTAAATAAAAATTGTAATTAATAACTAAATAATGAAAAACCAAATTAAAACTTACTACATAGTGGGGTGACTCCCACTTAGTGCTTGGTTATATTCTTAAGCTCGACGTTTTGGATTTCTGGACTAGTAAGGTGGTTCATCGAACCAATGTGGAAAACAGATATCCACATACTTTATGCTCGTCTCAAACCATGCACAGATGAAGCCCCTCACAACTTCTTCTTCTCTGCTTCTCTAATTGTCCATCCTTATCTGAGCATTTCCATTGTACTCATCCTTTCCTGGAGTGTTTGAATGCATCCCGTTAGCATGTTTAGCCTGACATTTATGGGCTCTGAAATATCATCTAATTTCTGGTAGATACTATCCCTCATCAAGTCTTGAGAAAAGTAAACTCCATCAAGCTTGTCTTCCAATAACTTATCTATTACTAGCGTCTGCCTAAATGCTGCATGATGACTATCAATCAATGGTCTAGTGTTGTCGTTGGTCGATGCTGAACTAACTGCTCCAATCAATTGTTGTTGTTGAATAATCTGATGAGTGTAGTCCATCTTTTGCTTCATCTCTTCCATGCACGTGGTTAACCAGCCAATACTATTGTTGAACGGCTGAGACAAGTCATCGAGCCTCTTGTAATATGTGTATGGTCTGGCTCTGCGAATGTCTGCTACATACTCTGGCAAACATAGATGAGTATATTCATGCATGTTGGCTCTATCAAGAATCTCCCTGATGTCTTCCTTAGACACATTGATGATTATGTCATCCATGTCTCATGCATTGCCATTCGCATCTCCGTAAACTCCATACTCATCTCTCTTCTCCCAACGAAATATTCTTTGGTTGTTGTTGTCAAAAGCTCTGGATCCATATTCGATGAGACCGTCGATCGATGGTAGACGTGTCTTGTCGATCGATGCTGGATCTTTGGTGTCGTTCAACCGGTTGAAGTCTTTTGGAAGGTGAGTGTCGATCGACGGCACCAGTGTTGCGTCGATCGATGCCTTGTTATTTGTAGGGTTGCCATGTTGTTGTTGTCTGTAGAGATTTTCTGATACATTGGCTATTGCGAGTATGTCTGCGACATCCTACTTAGATACATTGAGAAGTCTTACATCCTTTGCTCGCGCATATCATTCTAGGTCCCTCATAATTTCAAACTCATCTGGTCTGAGATAACCATAATATTCATTGTATTCTACCGGATTAACGTCGATCAATGGTATTGGAGCACCGTTGATCGATGTTGCATTCCAGGTTCCATAAGATCCTTTGAAACTTCCAGCCTCCTCTAGTGCAAGAGCACGATACTCGTTTGCTTCATCTTCAAAGTAGGAAGTGTCGTAATCTGGGTTAGCCATCCCACAGTATTGATGTATAATGTAGACTATGTCTTCTGGATTGACTTATTCGTTTGGATATGTGGCATGAGTGTCGGTCGATGGTTGAGGTTGAGTATCGATCGATTCTGCAGGGTGGGTTCTGTGTAGTGTCTGTATGTAGCTGTTGTCGAACGATGTTGAGGGTGGGGTATTGATCGATGTTATCTCTACAGACTCCTCCTCTTGCTCGTAATTGTAGAAGCATGTAGCAGTTAAACCTGGATCATCACTCAATTCTATCAGAGTAGCCCTTTTCTTGACTTTAACAGGTTCATAAAAATTATTTGGATCAATTAAGGATAGATACAACATGTTTGTCTTCATGTCGCAAATACCTCCCACTGTGGCGATGAATTCTCTTCCAAGGAGTAAGGAAAAGTTCTAGTCAATCTTTATATCCATCACATGGAAGTCTACTGGGACTAAGGCGTTGCAATTCTGCAATGGGACATCTCTGGCTATCCCTCCTGAATTCACCTTGGAGCAATCCACAAAAGTGAATGAATCACTGGAAGGCTCTACTTTCAGGCTCAGCTTCTCTGCCATAGTTCTTGGTATGATGTTGGGTGCTGATTCAGTATCGCAGAGGGCATTGGGATGCTCATGGACTTTGACAAAACATGGAACCACAAACTTTCTAGAGTCACTTTTCTTCTTGAGAGTGATCCTCTGTTTCAGCTTCTCTCTGAGGCCATTGAACATGCACTCTATGTCCTCATATATCTCCTTGGATTTCCTGAAAAACATCCACAATCTATAAGTATAATACGCTTCATCAAATTGGGTATCTAAAAAATTTTTAAAAACTCTTTTGGCATAGCCATCCATCTCTTTGTCAGTTGCTTCTCAACGCAAATGTTTCGAAATCTTTTGTTTCCTTCTAGAGTGTCTTTATGTTGCCTTATCAATTATCATTGCATCAGGTGTATCAGTGTTTTGTTCTAGAGTCTCCATACTCGAATGTCTGACAAACAAGCTAGCATTCATACTTGGTAGACGAATTGGTTCTTTTGTCGAAGACCGTTGATCGATATTGATGTCTCGACGTTGATCGATGTTTGAAGACTCACACAGAGCTACAGACTCTGAGGGTTTAGTTGATTGATTTTCAGCAACAGGTGTCGATCGACACCAGTGCAAACTACTGAAAGACATAGCACTTTCTACTCATAAATCTCCCTCTTGGAGTTGTTCTCTCTTTATCTCTTGCCAAAAATCATCACATATCAATGCACTGACGTGGTGTTTCTGGCCAGCTTATCCTTTCTCCTTAATCATGGTATCATGTCTTTGAATGGCCTCACTTGTCTGTACCACTTGATTCTCTTACTTCTTGACATGAGTGTTGAGAGTCTCGATTTTTGTGTTGATTTGATGTATAGAGCGTCTATCTTTCTATTGAAATTCACAATCATCTGCTGTTGCTGCTCCAATACTCTGTCAAGCATAGATTTTAATTTGCTCTCATTATTATCTGGAGGTGGATTATGATAAGAATATCCAAAGGTCCCATTGTTATTGTTGGGCCTCTGTTGCAGTGAACTTTGTGTTAACCCTACGAATTACTTTTGCCAAGAGAGGTCAAATTGCAGTATTTATGGATCGAATCCACAGTGAGCGAGGGCACACAATAGATTTCTATAATTCTAATGGTTAAGCTAAGCAAGCTATAAATAGAGGGTTTGATTGTAATTTTATCAGAAATAGGAAATTATCAAAAATACTAAAGTGAATGCAAATATGGAAAAGCGGTAGATCTAGGTTTTTAGGCAAGTGAATTATAATGGATAGGATGTATGGAATTATTAATATGCGAGAACAATAAATGTTAACTAGTTTGACCCCCTCTTGTCCCAACTCTCGTATGCGGACAGAGAAGTACACCGTCGATCGCCGGCTAAGGCCGAGTGTCGATCGATGCTAATCAGACAGGAAGTTCGTCCACTATGCTAATTTGACCAGATTTCACATGCATCTAACAACCTAGCTCAATAGAATCAATTCTGGCACAGAACCTACTCTCGTAGTCGTCCATGTCCTAAGTTGAGGTTTCTAGTTAGCTACTCTAGAACGCAAGCATCAGACACAATTCCAAAGATTGATATTACTTCATCCTAGCAATTTTATTTTGGGGCTAATTCATCAGTATCATTATGAACCCTAAATCTAATAGGTGAATTACTCAGACATGATCAAAGAAAACATTATGAACCAATAATATAATGCATAGCATAATAAATAGGGTTCAATACAAATCTCTGAAGAAGTTCAGATCTTCTCCCCCAAGCTACTAAAAATTTAATGCAAGAAACTTTAAGTTGTAAGGTAAAACGTGTGCGTGGTGTCCTACCTAAACAATGGCATAACCCATAGAAACTAGGTCAAAGCTCAGCCAGGGGCATTCTCGTAATTCGTCTTAACTTGGGTTTGAAGTCGGCCAATACTCTGCGTGTGGGCCATCAATGGGCAACAAGAATACTCCGTCGATCGGTGGTCATGCTTGACTTCGACTCGTACTTAGCTGAATGCGAACATCTACTAGATATCTCTTCTGAAATACTCTGACAAGCTCCATGATCTCCATAATGCTCCAAAATGTACCTGGACATGTAAAGACTCTAAAACACAGTCCATACACATATAGTAGATTCCAAATAGGGTCCAAATGATGATCTAAAACTGGTAAATAACAAGGTATATCAAATATCTATTGAGAAAAAGATATGTGAATGATGCAATATGTCCATGCGTTTTTATAAAGAGATCGTCATCTCCTTTGTGATCATTGATGTATATGTAGATGACCTGAACATAATTGAGACTCAAAAGTAGGTTGATGATTCTTGAATTCATGTGAAATAAGAGTTCTAAATGAAGATCTTAGAAAGACAAAGTTTTGTCTTGGGCTCTAGATTGAGCATTTTTGAAAAGGAGTATTTTTGCATCAATCAAATTAAACGAAAGGTTATTTAGACGCTTTCAATATGGATAAAGCAACTCCTTTGAGTACTCCAATGGTAAATAAATCTTTTAATGTAGAGAAAATTTTATTTAGATCCTGTGAAGATAGCGGAAATATATTAGGTCCTGAAGCACCTTATATGAGTGTTATCGGTGAGTTTTTATATTTTGTAAATTGTACTAAACCTGATATTGCTTTTGCTACTAACCTACTTGCAAGGTATAGTTCTGTTTGTACATGCATTGAAACGGAATAAAGTACATACTTTGTTACCTGTAAGGTACAGTTGACTAAGGGTTGATTTATTTTAGAAAACCCGAGTTTAGTATGATTGGTTTTGTTGATGCAAGATACTTTTAGGCTTGATCGCAAATCAGCTATGTTTTTACAATTGTTGGAACCGCGATATCTTAGCGTCCCAAAAAACAAACTATGGTTGCAACTTCACTAAATCATGCAGAAACTATAGCACTTCACGAAGCATGTCGAGAATATGTGTGGCTTAAGTCAATGAGTCGCCACATACAAGAAGCAAGTGGAATAGTTGATAAGAAAGAGTCGACGAAAATATTTGAAGATAATTCGGCTTGTGGTGCTCAACTCAAAGAAGGTTATATAAAGAGCGATAGAACAAATCACATCCCTCCGAGGTTTTTCTCATACATACAAGAGCTCGAGAAAAATCAAGAAGTGGACATGGAGTATATACAGTCATGCGAAAATCCGACTGACTTATTCACAAAGGCTTTTCCCACTACAACATTCCGAAAACACGTTTGTGGTGTTGGAATGCAGCGTTCGCATGACCTATGAAAAAGCTATGTTAATTATTCTCAGGAGGAGATTACATAACTATACTATTTTTCTCTTGTCAAGGTTTTTATCTCTTCTATTTTTTCCGTATAATTTTTTTTAACGAAACAGTACGTAATACATGATAAATAATCAATAAAGAGTGTTAAATAATAATATTTGTAATAATATCTAAAGTTATGATTATCTTCTTTTTTTAACATAAAGTTATGATTCTGTATTTGTATTTTGTCTTCTTCTTATGTCCGTTAGTTGTCTGACCTTCTCTACTATATATATGGCTTACCTGTCATTTGTAAATATATATGAATAAGAAGAAAGGCTACAGATTATAATCACTTCTTCTTTCTCTTTATGTTTCTTTCACATACAATATTTAGATTTTATATATACTTTTTTTATAATTTACAATAACTATAAGCTACACAGTCTTTTTGATCTATATTTTGTCATCTACACGACCTATTGCTCCTTTCTCCTTCATAACAAACTTGATCTTCATGGTGTTGACCTCCTCAAGCAGCAACCAGTTGATATATAGACCAAATGCATGAAGCGGAAAATAATTGCAACGAAAAAGCTTACTTTTCCTTCAAAACTAATTGAAATTTAGTTTAATGTTTATAGATTCTGATCTCTCTCTTTTAGTCATGACTTAGCAATATCAAACGTTTGGTGCATCTCTTCTCTGCTCTTTTCTTTTTTGATAGCTCTTTCAATTTTCTTAGCAAATATATATA